>JAJEKV010000186.1:0-191543 GCA_021234155.1 Isoetes taiwanensis | reverse complement strand
ACGTAAAACCCCTGTAAGTGGGCTGCCGTGTTCCTAGAAGGGTTTGGCGCTTTGGGGGCCGAGACTTGGTCCGTTGCACTGGGACCCGGGCCGAGAAGCCGCAGAGCCGGTAACATTACGGAGCAGGGAACCGGGACGGAGCCGGAGTTTGGGCCCCGCCCTCCTCCCGATGTGGCAAGTAGAAGCTCTGGGGCTTTTGCAAGGGCAAGACATTCATAAATTCGCAATTAATGCATTGTAAAAAATAAATTCTTGATTTTTGCCACTGATTCCTAATCCATTTCCAAGACACGTTCCAATTTTCAAAATTTTCTGAGAAGGTCTAGGTCAAAGGGTTAAGATAGAACGGGCCGGGCAGCCCGCTGGTGGCAACCGAGCCGCACCCTTCCCCAAGTCAAACGAGGCCAGACCTTGCAGGATCCCTCACAAGAGGGGAGAGTCCCGACCCCAAGAGGCGGGATCCAAAAAGTTCCCGAGGCAGCCTTCCCGCGCAGCCTGGCCCCGGGCCGCAATGACCACCCTCCCTGAGCCCTGCCCCTATCCCACCGCTGATCCTCCGCTCAGGGGCCCTCTTCGAAGGCCCAAAAGATTCCAGATCGGGTCCGAGAACTTGTCAAAACCGCAAACCCCCGCCCGAGGTCTTTGTAGAAAACGGGCAGTTGTCTTGTCGCTCGCACCGGGAGGTTCCGGAATGGCAAATCGACCGCCAAATCGTCCGAATGGCTTAAATTACCCTAGGGAGCAAGTTACAAGGTCGGGTTTTGCAAAAGAAAGAAACACTCACGCCTCCACGACAAGATCCCGCATCCACATCCTAGGCCAATTGACTACGAGTGTGATGGAAGTGAGCTACTTTGCGCTTCTTGAGGTCGGGTGGTCTTCCGCCACGGAACTTGGTCCCCGTGGCAACGCCGACGCTCGAGTCCATTGGCGTAGCCAAATCACTGATTCCGGAGAGGGGAGGTCGCCTCGCCCGCCCCTCTGTGGCCTTGGGAGAGGAAATTCGGGGCAAGCAGCCTTCCCGGGATTTTAGGGTCCGTGTTTCAAGGCCAACACCCCCACTCCACGCCAAGTCACTTCCAAGCTAAGGTCCCGCCCGACCGACAAGGAGAGGGCCTCCAAAACGTAAAACCCCGTGGGCTGCCGTGTTCTAGAAGGGTTTGGCGCTTTGGGGGCCGAGACTTGGTCTGCTGCACTTGGGACCCGGCCGAAGCCGCAGCCGGTGAATACGGAGCAAGGGGAACCGACGGAGCGAGTTTGGGCCTGTCCTCCTCCGATGTGGCAAGTAGAAGTCTGGGGCTTTTGGTAAAGGGCAAGACATTCATAAATTCGCAATTAATGCATTGTACCTAAAATAAATTCTGATTTTTTGCCACCGGAATCCTAATCCATTTCCAAAGACACAGCCCAATTTTCAAATTTTCTGAGAAGGTCTAGGTCAAAGGGTTAAGATTAGAACGGTCGGGCAGCCCGCTGGCAACCGAGCCGGCACCCTTCCCCAAGTCAAACGAGGCCAGACCTGCAGGATCCCTCACAAGAGGGGAGAGTCCCGACCCCAAGAGGCGGATCCAAAAAAAGTTCCCCGAGGCAGCCTCTTCCTCGGCAGCCGGGCCCCCCCTGGGCTGCACGCCAATGACCACCCCCTGAGCCCTGAGCCCGGCCTCCCCATCCGACCGCTGATCCTCCGCTCAGGGCCCCTCTTCGAAGGCCCAAAAGATTCCAGACGGGGTCCGAGAACTTGTCAAACCGCTGGGCGCCCCGGAGGTCGGCCTTGTAGAAACCGCAAGAGGTTCTTGTCGCTCGCACCGGGAGGCTCCGAATGGCAAATCGACCCCGCCAAATCGTCCTAAATGCTTAAATTACCCTAGGGAGCAAGTTACAAGGTCGGTTTTGCAAAAAGAAAGAAACACTCACGCCCACACGACAAGAGATCCCCGCGATCCACATCCTAGGCCAATTGACTACGAGTGTGATGGAAGTGAGCTACTTTGGCGCTTCTTGAGGTCGGGTGGTCTTCGCCACCACGGAACTTGGTCCCCGTGGCAACGCCGACGCTCGGTCCATTGGCGTAGAGCCAAATCACGATTCCTGAGAGGGAGGTCGCCTCAGTCCGGCCCCCGTGGCCTTGGGGAGAGGAAATTCGGGCAAGCAGCCTTCCCGGGATTTTAGGGTCCGTGGCTCAAGGCCAACACCCCCACTCCACGCCAAGTCACCTGCAAGCAAGGTCCCGCCCGACCGACAAGGAGAGGGCCTCCAAAACGTAAACCCCGTGGGTTGCCGTGTTCTAGAAGGGTTTGGCGCTTTGGGGGCCGAGACTTGGTCTGCTGCACTTGGGACCTGGCCGAGAAGCCGCAGCCGAATACGGAGCAAGGGGAACCGACGGAGCGAGTTTGGGCCTGTCCTCCTCCCGATGTGGCAAGTAGAAGCCTGGGGCTTTTGGTGGCAAGACATTCATAAATTCGCAATTAATGCATTGTACCAAAATAAATTTGATTTTTGCCACCGGAATCCTAATCCATTTCCAAAGACACAGCCCAATTTTTCAAAATTTTCGAGAAGGTCTAGGTCAAAGGGTTAGCATTAGAACGGAGTTTGGCAGCCCGCTGGTGGCAACCGAAGCCGCACCCTTCCCCAAGTCAAACGAGGCCAGACCTTGCAGGATCCCTCACAAGAGGGGAGAGTCCTGACCCCAAGAGGCGGATCCAAAAGTTCCCCAGGCAGCCCTTTCCCCGGCAAATGAAGCCCCCTGGGGCGGCACGCTTAATGACCACCCTCCCGAGCCCTGTTCCCCTATCCCACCGCTGATCCTCCGCTCAGGGCCCCTCTTCGAAGGCCCAAAAGATTCCAGATCGGCCCGAGAGAACTTGTCAAACCGCTGGGCCCCCCGGAGGTCTACCTTGTAGAAACCGCAGTTGTCTTGTCGCTCGCTCGGGCACCGGGAGGCTCCTAATGGCAAATCGACCCTCGCCAAATCGTCCTAATGGCGAAATTACCCTAGGGAGCAAGTTACAAGGTCGGTTTTGCAAAAAGAAAGAAACACTCACGCCTCCACGACAAGATCCCCGCATCCACATCCTAGGCCAATTGACTACGAAAGTGTGATGGAAGTGAGCTACTTTGGCGCTTCTTGGAGGTCGGGTGGTCTTCGCCACGGAAACTTGGTCCCCGTGGCAACGCCGACGCTCGAGTCCATTGGCAGAGCCAAATCGCATTCCGAGAGGGGAGGTCGCCTGGTCCGCCCCGTGGCCTTGGGAGAGGAAATTCGGGCAAGCAGCTTTCCGGGATTTTAGGGTCCGTGTCACGCTCAAGGCCAACACCCCCACTCCACGCCAAGTCACGGGCGCAGCAAGGTCCCGCCCGAACCGACAAGGAGAGGGCCTCCAAAACGTAAACCCCGTGGGCTGCCGTGTTCTAGAAGGGTTTGGCGCTTTGGGGGCCGGTGACTTGGTCTCGCTGCACTTGGGACCCGGCCGAAGCCGCAGCCGAATACGAGCAAGGGGAACCGACGGAGCGAGTTTGGGCCTGTCCTCCTCCGGCGTGGCAAGTAGAAGTCGGGGGCGCTTTTGCAAAGGCAAGACATTCATAAATTCGCAATTAATGCATTGTACGAAAATAAATTCTGATTTTTTGCCACCGAATCCTAATCCATTTCCAAAGACACAGCCCAATTTTCAAATTTTCGAGAAGGTCTAGGTCAAAGGGTTAGCATTAGAACGGCCGGGCAGCCCGCTGCGTGGCAACCGAAATGCACCCTTCCCCAAGTCAAACGAGGCCAGACCTTGCAGGGATCCCTCACAAGAGGGGAGAGTCCCACCCCAAGAGGCGGATCCAAAAAGTTCCCCGAGGCAGCCCTTTCCCGGCAGCCCCCCTGGGTCGACGCTTAATGACCACCTCCCCGGGAGCCCCTGCCCCTATCCCACCGCTGATCCTCCGCTCAGGCCCCTTCTCTGAAGGCCCAAAAGATTCCGTGATCGGCCCGGAGAACTTGTCAAACCGCTGGGCCCCCGAGGTCGCCTTTGTAGAAACCGCAGTTGTCTTGTCGCTCGCACCGGGAGGCTCCTAATGGCAAATCGACCGCCAAATCGTCCCTAATGGCTAAATTACCCTAGGGAGCAAGTTACAAGGTCGGTTTTGCAAAAGAAAGAAACACTCACGCCCTCCACGACAAGATCCCGCATCCACATCCTAGGCCAATTGACTACGAAAGTGTGATGGAAGTGAGCTACTTTGGCGCTTTTGAGGTCGGGTGGTCTTCCGCCACTAACTTGGTCCCCGTGGCAACGCCGACGCTCGAGTCCATTGGCGAGCCAAATCGCGATTCCTGAGGGGAGGTCGCCCGCCCGGCCCCTGTGGCCTTGGGGAGAGGAAATTCGGGGCAAGCAGCCCCTGGGATTTTAGGGTCCGCGGCTCAAGGCCAACACCCCCACTCCACGCCAAGTCACGCAAGGTCCCGCCCAACCGACAAGGAGAGGGCCTCCAAAACGTAAACCCCGTGGGTTGCCGTGTTCTAGAAGGGTTTGGCGCTTTGGGGGCCGAGACTTGGTCTGCTGCACTTGGGACCTCGCCGAAGCCGCAGCCGAGAATACGAGCAAGGGGAACTGACGGAGCGGAGTTTGGGCCTGTCCTCCCTCCGATGTGGCAAGTAGAAGTCTGGGGCGCTTTTGCAGCTGGCAAGACATTCATAAATTCGCAATTAATGCATTGTACCTAAAATAAATTCTGATTTTTTGCCACCGGAATCCTAATCCATCTCCAAAGACACAGCCCAAATTTTCAAATTTTCTGAGAAGGTCTAGGTCAAAGGGTTAGCATTAGAACGGCCGGGCAGCCCGCTGTGGCAACCGAGCCGGCACCCTTCCCCAAGTCAAACGAGGCCAGACCTTGCAGGATCCCTCACAAGAGGGGAGAGTCCTGACCCCAAGAGGCGGATCCAAAAGTTCCCGAGGCAGCCCTTCCCGCGGCCGCCCCCCTGGGCCGTGACGCTAATGACCACCCTCCCCGAGCCCTGCCTCTATCCCACCGCTGATCCTCCGCTCAGGGCCCTCTTCGGAAGGCCCAAAAGATTCCAGATCGGGTCCGAGAACTTGTCAAACCGCTGGGCGCCCCGAGGGTCGGCCTTTGTAGAAACCGGGCAGTTGTCTTGTCGCTCGGGCACCGGGAGGTTCCTAATGGCAAATCGACCCCGCCAAATCGTCCGAATGGCTAAATTACCCTAGGGAGCAAGTTACAAGGTCGGTTTTGCAAAAGAAAGAAACACTCACGCCTCCACGACAAGATCCCGCATCCACATCCTAGGCCAATTGACTACGAAAGTGTGATGGAAGTGAGCTACTTTGGCGCTTCTTGAGGTCGGGTGGTCTTCCGCCACCTTAACTTGGTCCCCGTGGGCAACGCCGACGCTCGAGTCCATTGGCAGAGCCAAATCGCGATTCCTGAGAGGGAGGTCGCCTCATTCCGGCCCCCGTGGCCTTGGGGAGAGGAAATTCGGGGCAAGCAGCCGGGATTTTAGGGTCCCGGCTCAAGGCCAACACCCCCACTCCACGCCAAGTCACGCAAAAGGTCCCCGCCCCACCGACAAGGAGAGGGCCTCCAAAACGAAACCCCGTGGGTTGCCGTGTTCTAGAAGGGTTTGGCGCTTTGGGGGCCGAGACTTGGTCTGTTGCACTTGGGACCTGCCGAGAAGCCGCAGCCGAGAATACGGAGCAAGGGGAACCGACGAGCGGAGTTTGGGCCTGTCCTCCTCCCGATGTGGCAAGTAGAAGTCTGGGGCGCTTGCAAAGGCAAGACATTCATAAATTCGCAATTAATGCATTGTACGAAAATAAATTCCGATTTTTTTGCCACCGAATCCTAATCCATTTCCAGCACACAACCCAATTTTCAAAATTTTCTGAGAAGGTCTAGGTCAAAGGGTTAGCATTAGAACGGCCGGGCAGCCCGCTGGGCAACCGAAGCCGGCACCCTTCCCCAAGTCAAACGAGGCCAGACCTTGCAGGATCCCTCACAAGAGGGGAGAGTCCCACCCCAAGAGGCGGGATCCAAAAAAGTTCCCGAGGCAGCCTTTTCCCCGGCAAGCCCCTGGGTCGCACGCTTAATGACCACCCCTCCCGAGCCCTGCCCCTATCCCAACCGCTGATCCTCCGCTCAGGGCCCCCTCTTCTGAAGGCCCAAAAGATTCCAGATCGTCCCGAGAACTTGTCAAACCGCTGGGCGCCCCGAGGTCTACTTTGTAGAAACCGGGCAGTGTTTTGTCGCTCGCACCGGGAGGCTCCTAATGGCAAATCGACCCCGCCAAATCGTCCTAATGGCTAAATTACCCCTAGGGAGCAAGTTACAAGGTCGGTTTTGCAAAAGAAAGAAACACTCACGCCCCACGACAAGATCCCGCATCCACATCCTAGGCCAATTGACTACGAGTGTGATGGAAGTGAGCTACTTTGGCGCTTCTTGAGGTCGGGTGGTCTTCCCGCCACGGAACTTGGTCCCCGTGGCAACGCCGACGCTCGAGTCCATTGGCGTAGCCAAATCGCGATTCCTCGAGAGGGAGGTCGCCCGTCCGGCCCCGTGGGCCTTGGGGAGAGGAAATTCGGGGCAAGCAGCCCCCGGATTTTAGGGTCCGTGCGGCTCAAGGCCCAACACCCCCACTCCACGCCAAGTCACGCAAGGTCCCGCCTCGACCGGACAAGGAGAGGGCCTCCAAAACGAAAACCCCGTGGGTTGCCGTGTTCTAGAAGGGTTTGGCGCTTTGGGGGCCGGACTTGGTCTGCTGCACTTGGGACCTGGCCGAGAAGCCGCAGCCGGTAATACGGAGCAAGGGGAACCGACGGAGCGGAGTTTGGGCCCGTCCCCTCCTCCCCGATGTGGCAAGTAGAAGTCTGGGGGCTTTGGCAAAGGCAAGACATTCATAAATTCCGCAATTAATGCATTGTACGAAAAATAAATTCTGATTTTTTTTGCCACCTGAATCCTAATCCATTTCCAAAGACACAGCCCCAATTTTCAAATTTTCTGAGAAGGTCTAGGTCAAAGGGTTAGCATTAGAATCCGGCCGGGGCAGCCCGCTGTGGCAACCGAGCCGCACCCTTCCCCAAGTCAAACGAGGCCAGACCTTGCGTGATCCCTCACAAGAGGGGAGAGTCCCACCCCAAGAGGCTGGATCCAAAAGTTCCCGAGGCAGCCTCTTCCCGGCGCCCCCCTCGGGTCAGACGCTTAATGACCACCCTCCCGAGAGCCTGCCTCCCCTATCCCACCGCTGATCCTCCGCTCAGGGCCCCTCTTCGAAGGCCCAAAAGATTCCGATCGGGTCCCGAGAACTTGTCAAACCGCTGGGCCCCCGAGGCTCCGGGCCTTGTAGAAACCGGGCAGTTGTCTTGTCGCCGCACCTGGGAGGTTCTAATGGCAAATCGACCCGCCAAATCGTCCGAATGGCGAAAATTACCCTAGGGAGCAAGTTACAAGGTCGGTTTTGCAAAAGAAAGAAACACTCACGCCCCACGACAAGATCCCCCCGATCCACATCCTAGGCCAATTGACTACGAAAGTGTGATGGAAGTGAGCTACTTTGGCTTTGAGGTCGGGTGGTCTTCGCCACACTAACTTGGTCCCCGTGGCAACGTCGACGCTCGAGTCCATTGGCGTAGCCAAATCGCGATTCCTCGAGAGGGGAGGTCGCCCGGCCGGCCCCTGTGGCCTTGGGGAGAGGAAATTCGGGCAAGCAGCCTTCCCGGGATTTTAGGGTCCGTGCTCAAGGCCAACACCCCCACTCCACGCCAAGTCACCTACAAGGTCCCCACCGACCGACAGGAGAGGGCCTCCAAAACGTAAACCCCGTGGGCTGCCGTGTTCTAGAAGGGTTTGCGCTTTGGGGGCCGAGACTTGGTCCAAGGCAATTTGGGACCGGGCCGAGAAGCCGCAGCCGAGAATACGAGCAAGGGAACCGACGGAGCGGAGTTTGGGCCTGTCCTCCTCCCCGATGTGGCAAGTAGAAGTCGGGGGCGCTTTGCAAAGGGCAAGACATTCATAAATTCGCAATTAATGCATTGTAACTAAAATAAATTCTGATTTTTGCCACCTGATTCCTAATCCATCTCCAAAGACACACCCCAATTTTCAAATTTTCTGAGAAGGTCTAGGTCAAAGGGTTAGCTTAGATCAAAGAATGGAGGGCAGCCCGCTCACAGGCACCGGGGTTGACCCTTTCCCAAGTCAAACGAGGCCGACCTGGTCTAAGATCCCTCACAAGAATATAGAGTCCTAACCCAAGAATGGATCCAAAAATTCCCGAGGCAAAGCATCATAACTACTAGAATGAAGATAAATGACGCTAATGACCAAAAGCCCTGCCTAGTCCCACCGCTGATCCTCCGGGGGGCCCTTTCTGAAGGCCCAAAAGATTGTGATGATGGTTGTGAACTTGTCAAACCGATCAAGGGGGCTGGATTTGTAGAAACCGCCCTTGTTTGTCGCTCGCACCGGGAGGTCCCTAAAGGCAATTTGACATGGATGGCAAATCGTCCTTGGCGAATTACCCTAGGGAGCAAGTTACAAGGTCGAGTTTTGGGTCCCAAGAAAGAAACACTCACCCCCACTCCATTCCACGTCAAGATATCCCGCCCATCCACATCCCAGGCCAATTGAACTACGAGTGTGATGGAAGTGAGCTACTTTGGCGCTTTTTGAGGTCGGGTGGTCTTCCTACCACGGAACTTGGTCCCTGTGGCAACGCCGACGCTCGAGTCCATTGGCGTAGTCAAATCGCGATTCCGAGAGGGAGGTCGCCTGGCCCGGCCCCCGTGGCCTTGGGGAGAGGAAATTCGGGCAAGCAGCCCGGGATTTTAGGGTCCGGGGCCTCAAGGCCAACACCCCCACTCCACGCCAAGTCACCACGCAAGGTCCCGCCTCGGACCGACAAGGAGAGGGCCTCCAAAACGTAAAAACCCCGTGGGTTGCCGTGTTCTAGAAGGGTTTGCGCTTTGGGGGCGAGACTTGGTCTGCTGCACTTGGGACCTGGCCGAGAAGCCGCAGCCGAGAATACGGAGCAAGGGGAACTGACGGAGCGGAGTTTGGGCCTGTCCTCCTCCCCGATGTGGCAAGTAGAAGTCGGGGCGCTTTTGGCAAAGGGCAAGACATTCATAAATTCGCAATTAATGCATTGTACCTAAAATAAATTCTGATTTTTGCCACCGATTCCTAACCCATCTCCAAAGACACGTTCCCCAATTTTCAAATTTTCTGAGAAGGTCTAGGTCAAAGGGTTAGCTAAGGTCAAAGGAATGGAGTTTGTGGGATCGTTGTACTTGGGGTTGACCTTGGCTCCCTTTCCCAAGCTATACTTGGTCTAAGATTGCATTGAGAATATAAGCATCATAACTATTAGAATGAAGATAAATGATTACGTAAAAGCATCATAACTACTAGAATGAAGATAAATGATTACGTAAAAGCAAAAAGACTAGGCTGCTGGGTTGGGGGGGGGGTAGATTTGGTTGCTTGTGATGATGGTTGTGTTTCAAAGATCAAGGCATATGGATAGAGAGAATGCCCTTGTTCAACGGGACGCCCCTAAAGCTATTTGACATGGATGGCATAATTAACTTGTAATGAACTCAATTCGGGCAAGCAACTTCCTGGGAGTTTAGGGTCCCAGCTCAAGGCCAACACCCCCACTCCATGTCAAGATACGTTGCAAGGTCCCACCAAATCGACAAGGAGAGGGCCTCCCAAACGTAAACCCCGATCCACATCCTTGCCAATGATTCTAGAAGGGTTTTTGTTTTGGGGGGGCGAAGTTTTGGTCTTCTCGCCACGTAACTTGGTCCCTAGGGCAACGCCGACGCTCGAGTCCATTGGCAGAGTCAAATCGCAGCTTCCTGAGAGGGGGAGGTCGCCCGTCCGTCCCCACGGCCTTGGGGAGAGGAAATTCGGGGCAAGCAGCTTCCGGGGGGATTTTAGGGTCCGTGCTCTAGCATCAACACCCCCACTCCACGTCAAGTCACGCAAAGGTCCCGCCCTAATCTGACAAGGAGAAGGCCTCCAAAACGTAAACCCAGTGGGTTGCCAGGTTCTAGAAGGGTTTGCGTTTTGGGGGCCGAGACTTGGTCTGTTGCACTTGGGACCTGGCCGAGAAGCCGCAGTAGAATACGGAGCAAGGGGAACCGATCCGGAGGCTGGAGTTTGGGCCTGTCCTCCTCCCGATGTGGCAAGTAGAAGTCGGGGGGCGCTTTTGCAGTGGCAAGACATTCATAAATTCGCAATTAATGCATTGTACGAAAATAAATTCTGATTTTTTGCCAGCTGGATTCCTAATCCATCTCCATCACACAGCCCAATTTTCAAAATTTTCGGAGAAGGTCTAGGTCAAAGGGTTAGCTAAGGTCAAAGGAATGGAGTTTGTGGGATCGTTGTACTTGGGGTTGACCTTGGCTCATTTGGACGCTTATACTTGGTCTAAGATTGCATTGGACGTAAACCCTGTGACTTGCCAGATTCTAGAAGGGTTTTTGTTTTGGTTTTTCTGCTCCCTAAAGCTATTTGACATGGATGGCATAACTAACTTGTAATGAACTGGTTTTGTTTCTCAGAAACAATTGTACCTTGATGAAAGATTGCTTCATAGTTTCCAAGTGAAAAATTTTTTAATGTGTCCGACCGCCTTGTTGCCCCCTCGGTCAAAGACTCGCCTTTTTCGATGCACACTCTTTTTTAGTTATGCATTTTATTGCATTTATGGTTTATAAATTCGTAGTTAATGCATGGCATGGAATTAAATTATGGTTTTTGGTCACCGATGGGTCTTCTATGGTCATCACCAAAGATACTGAGAAAATTTCCAAAATTTTCGGATAAGGTCCAGACCCAAGCGTTGGGGTTAGAACGGTCCGGGCAGCCCGTTGTTGGGCAAGCATGACTGGCACCCTTCCCCAAGTCAAACAAGGCGACTTTGAATGGCCACCTCATTAGAGGGGAGAGTCCCAAAATCCCGTGAGACGGACCCCCAAAACGTTCTCGAGGCCGACTGTCACGCACCGACCTGGGGATCAGATGCTAATGAACACCCTCCCGGCTTAGTTCCCCTATATATTCAATCGCTGAATCCTCCGCTCAAGGATCCAGCCCTCGGAAGACATTCAATGCATTCAAATTAGCCTAGGGACAAACTTTAATGAGCTTCACATTAAAAAAAAAACCTTGCAAAAACAATAAGGCTATAACAAAATACGTTAGCTAAGGTCAAAGGAATGGAGTCGACGCAGATTTGAAATAACGTCGCTGACCTTGGCGTGGACGCCGCATCGCGACTAAGATTGAATATTTTGAACCCCCGCGCGACTCTTTTTCCGGAACTTCTTTTTGCTTTGGTTTTTCGAGGTTCTTGGGCGATCATGGATGGCTAAGTACCCAATGATCTACACGCAAAACAACTATTCTAAGGTTAAAGATATCATGTTTTTAGATTGAATAGGTTTTTTAATGTTGAATGGTGCATGCCCAACCTTCCTCTTTTTTTGGTTTCCTTTTCCTTCCTCTTCTTCTTTGTTCTTGATTTTTTTCTTCCCATTCTTCCATGCCTCGCCTCATTCTTCCTCCTTCTTTCTTTCTCATGCTTCATTTCTTCCTCATTCTTCCTCATGCTTCATTTCTTCCTCCTTCTTCCATGCTTCATTCTTTCCTCATTCTTTCTTCCCATATTTCTTCTTTCCTCATTTCTTTCTCATTCTTTCTTCCTCATTCTTTCTCATTTCTTTCTTCCTCATGCTTTCTCATTCTTTATTCCTCACTCTTTCTCATTCTTCCTCATTCTTTCTAATTTCTTGCTTTCTCATTTCTTTCTCATGCTTTCTCATTTCTTTCTCATTTCTTTCTCATGCTTTCTCATTTTGTTTCTCATTTCCATTATTTCTCATGCTTTCTCATTCCTAATTCTTTCCCTCCCTTCCCTCATTTCTTTCTTCTCTTCCCTTCCTTATTCTTCATTTTTTTTTTCATTTCTTATTCTTCATTCTTTTTTAATTTCATTTTTCATTCTTCATTTGTTTCTTATTCTTCACATTTCTTCCTCACTTTCCATTCGATCCTTTTCTTTCCCTTCCCTTATTTCTTCCTTCCATTCTATTCCCTTCCCTTCTCTTATTTCCTCTTATTTTTCTTCATTCTTTCTTGTTTCTTCTCTTATTTCTTCTCTATTCTATCCTTATTTCTTCCCTTCTATTCTCTTATTTCTTTCTCTTGTTTTATTTCTATCTCTTGTTTTCTATCCCCCCTTTTTTTCCTTTCTTTCTTCTTGATCTTTTTCTTCTTTGTTCTTATTCCTCTAATGCTTTGTTTATACATTTGCGGCTTTCTATTACGATTTGGACCCGCGGGGATCTTGTACCGCAGCGTCCTTATTTTGGTAAGTAGTTGATCGCACTTGCATTTTATTTTTATAGTTTTAAGTAGGTTAAAAAATTGATGGAGTGGCTTGTTCAAGGGCACGGCCTGGGCTCCACCTAGAGTGGGGAGGACCATGTACTGCTGTTCAAGTCCACTTTCACTACAATCATAAATGTTTCCTAGGTTAATGAGTGGCTTGTTCAAAGGCACACGGTCGGCTCCACCTAGAGTGGAGAGGACCACGTGCCCGGTTCAAGTCCACTTCGGTTCCACTTGTTATTTTTTTTAGGTTTAAAATAAAATTGTAGTGGCTTGTTCAAGGTCACGGTCGGCTCCATCTTGCGTGGAGAGGACTAGGTGTCCGGGTCCAAGTCCACTTTTCTTCTCATTCTTAGGTAGATGTGGCTACGGCAAGGACATGGTCGGCTCCACCGCTGAAAGTGGGGAGGACCAGTGTTCGAACCTTAGTTCACGTTTATTGTCGGTTTTAGCTAGAGGTAGCTAGGGCTAGGTTAAGTTAACAAGAATCGGATGATTTCCTTCACACCCGCAAGTGCTAGTTAAAAAAAATAAAATAGGTTAGGCTAACTTAATGTAGTACTAATTCGCACTAAAAGCGTTGGTAAAAAAATAACTTAACTAATTAACTAAATTATTTCGAACATGTCTAGTTAAGTTAGCCAAAGGCATAAAAAATTATATGTACAATTAACTAAACTTAAAGTGACCTCTATAGTGCTAATTTCTAATTTAGTTAATTTTTAGTTAATTTTGCTAACTAATCCAAACAAGGTGCTAAGATAAGTTTAGGTAGTGTTTTTGGTTAAAAAAGTTAACTAAAATTTGGGACTATCTCGCTAACTAATTAACTAGTAATCTGAATGTAAATTGACCGTGGGTCCGAATACCCCTAATCTAACCTATTTAGTTTTTCTTGTTTCTTCTTCTTTTTTTTCTTGCTTTTGGGGGCGGATAAGGTATTAGTCGCCATAGGGCGTGTTATAAGTAATGATTATATGGTCTCGCATACATGTTTGATATTGTCAGATTATGTTGCATTTACTTTGTGCATGCTTGGCTTTTGTATTCATTATTTTGTTTTGTTTGTAGGCATAAAAATGGCCTCGATGGGACAGAGATGCTTAGTGAAATTAGGCGATCCTCATCAATCAAATATGCTTGAATCAGGCCGAACGACATATGCAAACTGATGATCGAATTAACCGTTTTGTAGCATCAGTTGAGAAAGAATGTCGGTCTGAATTATGTGGGAGGTGGCCAGAGCATGAGTCTGAGTTGGAAGATATGATGAGAAAGAACTTAAAGTCTTGGGTTTGCAATCCTGAGCCAGAATTGAGGATGCTACTTAAGTATAAAGTGCCACTTATGAGCCCCTATGCTGAGGCATACGTGGGACGATGGGCTAATTCGTGGTGAAGTGCAAAGGTTCGACGCAAAGATCACAAGATGGCCAGTGCCAGTCTCAATGATGAGCAGGTGAAGGAGTTAGATAGTCTTATCCATGGTGGGAGCTCTATTGGTGCAGGGGCTAGATTATCATTACATGCTCATGATAAATGTGTCAAGATTTATTGACAAAGATTCCCGTGGATCTTTGTTGGAGTTGTAAAGTGCATTGGTAGTAAACAAGACTGCCAAATATACCAAATCCAGATCTTGGGAACCCTGTACTTTAATCAAGATGATTATTATACTGGCATCGTGTGGAGAGGCCAAGATAGAGCTGCATCATGGTTGTTGGCTGACAAGTATATCCGTTTCAAGAGCCCAAGTCCAAATTGGCCACACCCCTTGGACTTGCCCCCGAGGTCTTTTGTGGAGATGAGCCATGTGGGGACCAATGGTAGTCCTGCCATTCATGAATGGAGGAACCTTTGCAGAATTACTTGACCATCTTCCGAGCCAATTCTCTTCTTATAGGAGATGGTCAAATGCAATGCATAGTGCTCCAAGAAGGGCTGATATGAAGATAAGTGCGGAGTGGAAAGCCAAAATGAGACTCGTGTATAAGTACGTCCCAGAAATAGCTCTCGCTCTTGCGGAAGGAGTCTATGCCATCCACGCTCCAGGTTGGACACACACAAAGCTCAATTGCAAAAGGGTCAAACTCCATTTTGATGACTCCCTTACAAATGTGTGGGTGGCTATTGGTGATTGGGACACGGCCCTCCGTTTTTTTTGCAAGGAGCGAATGCCCAAATTGAAGAGCCGTTATACACTACAAGATGGAACGGTGCGATATCCTTGGTGGGAGAAGAGAGTTTTTACATCATCATCAGATGACCAAGCATCATGGGGGCATGAGATATCTGACATATATTCCCTGGGCTACATTTACGAGATGCTCCTTGATTTTGTCCAGGCAATGCGGCTTATGGGGTTGTGTGTTGAGATAAACCCAACCGACCGATACTCTAGCACATTGGACATCATCCAACATATGAAGGTCCAAATGATGATGGATAGAGAGCTGGTGCACATGGATCGCCCATCTATTGCTCACAAGCGTCGTCGATGTGTTCAAAACAATAGGCTTTCTTCCGATATATAGTTGTGAGAGAGAGACGACATATGAAGTGTGGTGATCCACTTGAGATGGCTAAGCTACTGTTAAATGCTTGCAAGAAGTGATTAATATAATTTTGTCTTCCTATTTGAGGCTTGTTGCAACCAATAAATGTTTTTTAGTCAAAATTACTAATGAAAAAAGTAATTTATTAATCAAAAAAATTATTATTAATGGTAAATAAATTATTAATCATAACTTGTAGATAAAGTGTCGCTACAGACGTCAAACCCTAGGTTTTGTGTGCTACATCATCAAACCCTAGATTGTAAATGCCATGTGGCACAATCTAGGGTTTGATGATGTGGCACACGCAAGCTAGGGTTTGATGACATGGCACTTACTATGATGTGGCAATAGGAAGTCGCGACGTGACACAACCTAGGGTTTGATGATGTGCCACACGCAACGTAGGGTTTCATGATGTGGCACTAAAAATGCCACGTGGGATAATTTAGGGTTCGGTGTATGACATGATACATGGCCTGATAATATGGCAACCTAGAGTTCGATATGCACCCCATACATATATAGGAGATACTTTTCTAATATAAATAAGAAGATAAGAATATAAATTTAGGTATTTATTCAAAGACACTTGTTCAAAGCTTTTCTCTCGCTAATTCTCGTTATGTTCAAATTAATATA
Organism: Isoetes taiwanensis; assembly: GCA_021234155.1. Taxonomy (NCBI): domain Eukaryota; kingdom Viridiplantae; phylum Streptophyta; class Lycopodiopsida; order Isoetales; family Isoetaceae; genus Isoetes; species Isoetes taiwanensis. The sequence goes on along the minus strand of JAJEKV010000186.1, from coordinate 175,936 downwards.
TATAGTCATGGCGGAGGCTCAATTCTTAGCGGTTTTCCTCATTGTGGCCCTCTTTCTGCTGATGCAATATTCATGGCATTACGCGTCTCCCCCTCCGCCCCCGGTCAAGACGGTCAAGACTGCAGTAAGTCTGCCGGGGCTCATTAGTGGCACATTTCGAACCATAAAAATACTATTTTTCATCTCTATGGTTTGTAAGTATCATTCTATTATTGCAACCAATATCATTCATGGTTATCAAATGTTTCTCTCACAATTTCTTTTGATCTAGGTGTGCTCTTTTTCTCGGCGATGAATAGAGGTAATCGCAATCGTACGGAGAATGAGCAAGACGAAGGTAAGTATTTATATAGTTTTTATTATACGCTTTACCCTCTAATTAGGTATGTGAGTTTATGCATGGAGTTTTAATTTGTTGTGTAGAGGAAAGGGACGAGTTTAGAGAAAATAGGAGGAGGACTCCACGAGGTAGGGGCAATCGTGCTGATGGTCCTCCAAGACGCCAACCTCCACCTATCACTACACCAGCAGGTTTGGGTATTAAGATAGCTTTTTATAAAAATAATAAATAAATGAATTGTTTTTTGCATGATATTTGTGCTTCTGCAGCTCCTCCGCCGCTCCCCGCCTTCCTCGCAAACATGTCTCCCGCCGAGAGAGACCAAATTGCAGCATATTTTGCCTCTTTGACACCAACGCCAGTTAGGCAGCCTCCCGCTCCTATTCCCCAACGACATAGTGTTGATTATCGGCCTCCACGTTCTCGCGAGAATATTGAGAATGCTAGACATAGTATGGACTCCCGTTCTAGGCAAGAGACGGGAACAGATTTTTCTAATGCAAGGAACTTGGAGGAAGATTTCAACAGGTAAATATATATCCACTACGTACCAAACATTTCTTTGGTTGCAGCATGTTAAAGATGCTCATTCTCTCATTACTTCCCAGGTCAAGAAGTAGTGGAGCAACAGACTCACAACCTTCAAGATCGCGACGATCATCACAGGGTTCGGGATCCGAAGAACATGGTCGCTCGCCTGACTTGGAGAGGCAAGGATCCCGACGACGTCCACGTGTCACTGAAGAAGAGCGTCCATTTCGCTTTGTTTTAGACACGTAAGTCTCATGGGTGATTTGGCCCCTAATATACCCGACTATCATATTAATAATAATTTTTGATGTAAGTTATGTGAACATATTATTTAAGATATCAACCTTAAATATTAGTACTTTGTCATCTAAATTTGTTGTTTTGTTCATTCTCTTCACTTAGAATACATTGCAAAGTGCTCAAAAGGTTCTTAATCGGGATGGGATATGTATATTGACGGTAGACATAAACACGCTTTTATATACCCACCATTTATGCTTCAGGGGCGCTCTTCCTAAGAAGGATGATGAGGGAAGTGTCTTTTATACTACAACGAGGGACGCGGTCACAAATAATATCTCTCGTTTATGGCCTCCCGCGGTATAGGGGAGTGGCCCGGCGCTTATGACCAACGCGAAATAGAGGCGTCAAAATAAAATGAAACAGAGTTTCCGGTAGATAGAAAAAGCAAAGGCGTTTAACCGAAGAAGCTCACTTCGATGATGGGCGAGCTTATAACGAAAAAAGGAGGTACATGACCTAGTCATAGTCTTGTTTTTATTATTTTGATATGGCGTTGATCTATCGATTTATGTCAAAGGCACCATGTGGTCAAGGAACCGAAGCGGACTTACTTGGCGAAAAGAAGGAGGCGATTGGTCAAAGTCCCTAAACCACTTAATCTCCACAAGGAAGATATCAAGGTATTTCTTATTTTTTTTGTCATTCGTTCACTTTAACTTGTGATAATGTTGTGTGCCTTGCAATCGATTGCATTCGAACGTGCAGGATCCGTAAAGCAAACATAGAGCTCGGACCGACAAAGCAACTAAAAGTGATCGAAAGCGTCCTCATTTGGGCTCCGCGGTCGAAAAGGGTTTTTCCATAGATTCGTAAGAGCTATATTAGTTCACATTAATTTTAATAAGAACTTTAAATGTCACTAGCTAATACTTTGTTATATTGTCATAGGAACATCTATACTGGGTTTGCCCCTAACAAGCGGCCGGTACAAGTAGCCACTTTAACGTGGAGTCGTTTATCTCATCAACAGTTATTATCGACGAGGGAACTCTCCCAATTCATGAATGCGGGGTGCGTTGTAGAAAATTATTATAATTCTATGAACTACATTAACGCCATATTCTTTTGGTTTTTATAGGAAGCAAATGGCGGATATGAATGAAGGTCTGACATGACATAAGGCTCGGGCGAGGATCTCGCAAACGTCGATGGAGAGCCATCCAATCGCAACCGTACCGTGCGTCCTCTAACTACGTACTCGGATGACTACTCCACTGAATCTGAGAGAGAGTAGCTCTAGGCTAAAAGGGTGGATACTCCTCTTAACGAGTCTTTTGTGATTATTTAAAAATATAAATACAATTCACTTTTGTGATTATTTAAAAATATAAATATAAAAATAATTTTGTGACTATTTAAAAATATGAATATAAAAACACTTTTGTGATTATTTAAAAATATTTTTATATAAATATATTTTTTATTTATTTTTTATTTTTTTCCCCTTCACGTCGCATGCGACGTATCCACGTGGCTTTTTTTTTTTTGCCACGTGGCTTTTTTATATAAATATATTTTTTATTTTTTTTTTTTTCCCCTTCACGTCGCATGCGACGTATCCACGTGGCTTTTTTTTTTTTGCTACGTGGCTTTTCTACACGCGGATTTTCGAATTTTCCACGTGTCTGTTCCACGTGTCACGTCGCATGCGACGTATACACGTGGCTTTCACGGCACGCGTGGATTTTGGTGATGTTCCACGTGTATATTCCACGTGTATATTTCACGTGTCACGTGCCATGCGACGTCTGCCCGGCGACGTCACGTATCGCGTCTGCGGCGTCTGTCTGCGGCCGGTTAACGTCGCGTCGCGACGCCGCGTCGCATCTGACGATATATCTGCAACGACGTCTGCTAGCGACGTCCCGGCGACGCCGTCGGGGCGTCAGCCAGACGTCAGCAGACGTCGCTATTGGCGTCGCTAAATGGCCTTTTTCTTGTTGTGATTTATACCATTGCCTGGGTGCTTGCTTTAGGCCATATACAACTCGTTTAAGCTTCCATACAAGTTTTTTTCCTTCTTCAAAGCCAGGTGGTTGCTTCATATATATTTCTTCCTCAAGCTCAGCATTAAGAAATGTTGTACTAACGTCCATATGATGTAGTTCTAGATTCATGGCGGTAGCATATGATAGCAACAATCTTATACTCTGCATCTTAACTATAGGTGAGAAAGTTTCCTGGAAATCAATAACCTATTTTTGTGAAAACCCCTGTGCAACCACTCTTGCTAAATATTTCTTAGATACTCCATCAGCGCCTGTTTTAATCTTAAAAATCCACCTGTTACCTATAATATTTTTACCTTTCGGCTTTGGTATGCTGGTTCGTTTGAAAGAGTTGAGCTCATCCATCATTTTTAACTGCCTTCTCATATGTATCGGGAACATTGGGTTCCAAAATCGCCATTAGTGAAATTATACTACGCTCTTGTTCATTTTCTCTTTCTGCTATTCTTTTACTCCTTCAGGATTCCAATCTTCCATACTGCGAGCTGTCCATACCATGTTCTGCTCGCAACCTTTCTGCTTCACTCCTTCTTTTTCTGACGACTGCTATTGGCTGCTGATATTCTGCTATTTAATCGTGTGTATCCTGGTCTTGACTTTGTACTTCAGAAAAATCAGCAGATGGGTCAAAGCACAATATAGTGTCTCAAAAAAGTCGAATTTCTAACTACAAAAATAGTTAAAAAGGTAGTGGGTTTGTTAGGTTGTATTTTGAATTTTGCGAAAATTAAGGGGAAAAGGAGGGACTCGGTTCAGGAGGAAATAGCAAGAAACGAGAATGGGAGGGAATTTTCGTTTCGGACTCTCTAGCTCTCCTCCACTGCACGGTTTACCTCATTTCGGTGTTTCTAGCTCTCTTCATAACTGTACTTTGCTGCAAGATATGCATGCTTCTCAGGTTTCTCTTTCGCCATGACAAAATGGCATCGTATAAAGCTCTGAATTAATTTCTTTATTTGCAGGTATATTTGCTCTGAATTTATATGACCTTTTGTTAGCTCTACTCTACCATTTTGATTTCTTGCTTTTGCAACGTTTGCATACATCTCCATGCTTCTCAATAGAACCTTTAGACCAATTAATATTTCTTGTTATTTGTTGTATTTCATGTTATAATGTTATGTTATATATTGAACATTTCGGCCTCTCTAGCTCTCCACTGAATCAAATACTTGAAGAAAAGTATGTACTCATCTCAATTTTCTGTTTTGCCATCATGTATGTTACAGGTAGTTTCATTCTTTGTGCAAGATGCAATACTAAGAAGAACGGGAATTTAGAATGGGAAAGTAATCTGACAAAATGGCATCGTATAAAACTTCCTACATTTTTATTTCTTCCTTTAGATTTTATGTGATAGATGTAAGGCTTTAATCATGGTAAGCCTGAACCCTTAAGGTTGTGATGCTGATTTAAAGGGCGGGAGACATGTCAGTTTTGATAATTTGTTGTGATAGGCAATAGATGCAGTCTTTTATAGATAGGCAATAGATGCACCTCTTAGACCATAGTATTTCTTTTGTCCTTATATTGCAATTGTATTTTATGATGTCAGAAATCTAATGTAAAGTTGCATTAACAGGTCATCAGCTTGTGATCTCATGGAAGCGGTTCCAAATCATGCGATTCAGTTTGAGTGACAAAGGCTTTACCTATAAAGAGTTGTATAGATCGGAAAGGCATGTTGATGATAATGACATGCGTAAGATGTGGGTCCGAATGTAAATGGAAAGGCTTATTCTGAGTTCAAATTATTAAAGGAAAACAAGAAGGAAGAATTCTTGTCATTATACAACAAAATACATGATCGAACCAAGGTTTTAGGAGGGCAAACCCCAAGCTAATCGGCAATGGCATTTTACATTTACATTGTAATGGGCGTGAAATAGACTGGATGAGCTTCTATGAGCATGCAAAATTAGCTTCAAAAAGTAGAGCACTTGCAAACAATGTGGATGATGAGCTAGAAAGTGGCACGGTAGACGTTACTTCTCCAGTGGGTTTGTCTCCGACTGCACCGCTGGTTCTTCATAAGTTAACTTCACAAAACCTTGGTAGCTCCAACGTGACAAATGATGCCAATTATGCAACAGAAAATCCAGGTATTATTCAACTCTAGTTTTTTATATTCATTTATTCTCTTAGCTCCATTGTCATAGTAATTCTTAGTCTGATTTTAAGTGTAAGTCTAATTAAGTCTTAATCTAAGTCTAAGTCTGTCTAACTCTAAGTCTGTCTAAGTCTAAATTAGTCTAATTCTGTCTAAGTCTGTCTAAGTCTAAGTCTAAGTCAGTCTAACTCTGTCTAAGTCTGTCTTAGTCTGAGTCAGTCTAATTCTGTCTAAGTATGTCCAAGTCTAAGTCAGTCTAGTCTAATTCTGTCTAAGTCTAAGTCAGTCTAAGTCTATCTAAGTCTAAGTGTAAGTCTGTCTAAGTATGTCTTAGTCTAAGTTAGTGTAAGTCTAAGTCAGTCTAAGTCAGCATCTAAGTCAGTCTGTCTAAGTCTGTCTAAGTCTAAGTCAGTCTAAAACAAAGTTTAAAATGAAACGCACTAATTTGCTCAAAACGCACTTCAAAAGGAATCTTTGAAAGATTCCCTAAAATCCCCCCAAAAATGTCCCTTTTGTGGTATATTTGTGACAAGTGTGACAATTTGAAAATTTTAGGCATCATTTTGGAGGGGGGTGTGAACTTAGCTTCCATTCAAAATTGTTTGACATCCCTTTTTGGCCCCCCTAGTTTGGTTTGCGAAATAGTAATATTTTCAAAAACTAAACAAAATAGACATTGGAAAAAACAGCAAGCACACTAAAGTGCCAAAAAGGTATTTTATTCAAAGTTTTCCAAATCAGTACAAAACTATGAACAAAACTGTAAAAAATGCAACACATTTTGACATTGCCTCATTGAAGCAAACATTTTCACATGAAAGTATGCCTCATTGAACAAACTTACACTTTGAAGCGCAAGTTGGAGTCGAAGACGCTCGCTCTTCGTCTTATATACTTGCTCTTATTTGCTCATCCGTCTTGCTATAGACTTATGTATACCACGATGACAATGCGTGGACATAACGTCTTCAAAATAAATTTCTGGGTGGTATAGATTTATACCACAATAGGTAGTGCTGTGCGGATATGACATGCCAGAGAGTTCGCATGGTATAAATTTATACCGCAAGTGGACTTGAGCGATATAAATTTATACCGCAAGAGGACTCGAGCGGTATAAATTTATACCGCGAGAGCTCTCTCGATTCACTGCGAGAGCTCTCACGGTATAAATTTATACCGTGAGAGCTCCCTCGTTATACCACGAGAGCTCTCTCGGTATAAATTTATACCGCGACAGCTCTCTCGGTATAAATTTATACCGCAGAAAACCTTCAGACAACCAATTTATACACATATATGTGTATATATATATATAATATGTACACATAATTACATATATATATTCGACAAGAAAAGAGAACTCTTGCGGTATAAATCTATACGGAGAAACAGTATAAATTTATACCGAATTGCATATATATATAAGACTTTTATCTGACTTATATATATTATTATAGAGGGCTGCCTAACACTGATAATTGGGGCGATCTGGAGCGTCTAAAGTGCCAGGTGGCATATTGGACAATTGTGATTGAGTGTGTGGACCTCGTCGGGCATAGAGGATTTTGGAGATGGTGAGATGGTGGGGGACGAGCCTTGCAATTGCTCTGGTGAGCGCCATGGATGAGGTAGATGCTTCCACGCGATTCTGGCTGAGTGGGGCGTGCTTAGAGATTAGAACACTGTGTGATGCTTCCACCGGTTCGTTTGTGGTGCTGAAATCTTGGCTTGCCTCGTGATTTGCATAACCCATCTCTGGTTTTGTCTTGCAGACATGGCTTCTGAAGTGAATATGGACGCCTGTGATGTTGAAACTGTCGCCTTCCAGGCCCCTGGCTTTCATATCTGTTCCGTTGCCCCTTTCAACTCCCTGGCCTGGGCTGGCTATGGCTTCACCGGAAGGGAAAAAAAAGCTAGGATTGATTCCTTCGACCTATTTTTTATTTTTATTTTTGTTGGCAGTTCCGGAGGGGCCGAGCTTGCTTTCAGCATGCTCCAAACTTTCTGCCATTTGAAGATGGCCGGAATTGGCGATGAAGGTTCAGAATCAATCTTTTGTTTCTGTGTTTCCCCTCCCATGATCTCCCTTGCTCGAAAATTGCTCAGCCATGGAATTTCAATTACCTTAGCCGTAAATGAATCCTTCAAGGATCGCCTGCTCCAATCATATGGCACTTCTTTTCGAATTGAAGGCTATGCAAGGATCTCTTCCTGTTAAAACCCAAGGTAAATTGGCGAATTATGTCTTAGAATTTGTGGGTTATTCAGATATTTGTGTGTGCAGTTGATGCGGCTTCTGTTTAATTCCTTTGAAGAATCATACAGAGATATAGTGTCCTATTTTCCAAAGGGCCTAGCAATAGGCCCCTTAATTTCGACCTCCGATCAGGCAGTTCAGCCATCTTGGAAAGAAGACAAATCATGCATCAAATGGTTGGATTCGAAACCTCCTTCTTCTGTGATTTATGTTTCTTTCGGTAGTACTATGATATTATTTACGGAGCAGCTGCAAAAGCTTGCAAAAGAATTAGAAGAGAGCGGCTGTTCATTTTTGTTAGTTATAAGGCAAAATTTAGCAAAGAAGACAGAGGAATTTATGCTGGATTTTTGTGCTCGAAACAAAGATAATGGATTGGTTATTTCATGGGCGCCACAGTTTGAAGTGCTAAACCATCCCTCTGTGGCTGGATTTCTGACATATTGTGGTTGGAATTCAACCTTGGAGAGTTTGTATAGCGGAGTTCCTATGCTTGGATGGCATTTTATTGCAGAACAGGGGATGAACTGTTTCTTCATATCAGATGTTTGGAAGGTTGGGTTTAGAGTTAACCCATTAAGTTTTGAAGGTTCTAGCAGCTGAGGAAGCTTCTTTTAACTGTGTTAGTGTTAAGGATCAGTGGAAAAAGTTGCAAGAGAAAGAGGGAAATGGGACAAACTATTGGATATGGTAAATGAGTATCATTTAGAATAAATAGGCACCATGTGTACACAGATCATCCCCTCAGATTTACACAGACTGGACATGCTTTGAGACATGCTTGAAGCATGTTGAATTCAAAATTTGTATTCAATAGTGCTCGCATGCAAAAAGATTGGTGAGCTCTGGATTGAAAGCCAGATTTAGTACATCTTATTTTGCTTGAATTTGTTGATTGGACTCTATGTAGATGCTTAATCAGGGAAGAAACGAGCGTTAGCGTTTCCATTCCCTTCTGGTGGTAGCATCCTGCCCAAAACCCAATAGCTGCTCAGCCAAACCATGTGTACCAACATCAGATTCACTAGGTTTGCCAAGGCCACTATTGGATTTTGCTCATTGTGTAGTTCTCGCTTTCGTATCAGACAGTTGAGTCCAATGACCTGCCTGCGGTGCTTGCGAGACCCCTGGATAAGGTTTGAACTCCGGTTATGATTAACAAATGCAATCACAAATCCTGGAATTGCTAAAAGGGAAGCAGCATGCAATGCAGTTTCATATATGCATATTGAACATCATGTGAGCAAGGTTTCTTCAAAGCTGAAATAGATCTCGTTATTGAAGCTTTGTATTTCTTTTTAGCTGCAAAAAATTTCACAACACATTCATTAGCACATTCGTTAACGAAGTAATCAAATCCATTTCGGGGTTTCTTGCTTCTCAACTCTGAAAAATGCTCCTTTGTTATGCAAAGCTGATCTTTGTTGACTATAAATGATGGGTACAGAAGTCTTCCAGCATTACTAAATATACTGATCTCCTTTCCAGTCAGACATACTTCAATCTACAATGCGATAATACTTAAACTTGCACCTCTATTTGTAAGTCCGACTAGCAAAGAATTAATGCTTCTTACATGTTCTGCTGTAAAACTAGCACAGCCAGTGCATTTTGGCATTTTTGACATACGTAGAGTAGAAATTTGAAAACTTTATGCCTAGCATTATTTGTAGATTATTTTGCATGCTTTCCAATGGATGCCCTTGCTAGTGAAACAGAGTTTTGGTTTGCAAGTTATGGCCGAAATCGGCTGATGGTTTTATTTCATGCAGTCGCATTGTGATTAATATAGTTTGTTTTATTTGGGCCATTTAAACCATAAATTTCAGAAACATACATGCTTATGCATAAAACATAGAGCTTCCTTCTTGAAGTTATGTCCTTCACATTTTCTGTTGTGAAATTGGGACAACGATAACTTGAGTTTGCTATAAGCTGAATTAATTGAGGTAAGTTTACAATCCTTATTTAAAATGTAGTCTATGTTAGAATTGCTTAAACTCACACCTCTATTTGTAGTCCGATTAACAAAGAAGTTCATGGAAGAATCAGATAAATAGAATGTTAAACCTCTTTACCTTCCTTCCTTCTTATATGCTCTGCTGTGAAACTAGCAGAGCCAGTGCATTTTGGCATTTTTGACATATCTAGAGCAGGAATTTGAAAACTCCATGCCTAGCATTATTTTTAGATTTTTTTGCATGCTTTTCAACGGATGCCCTTGCTACTGAAACAGAGCTTTAGTTTGTAAATTATGGCCAATTGAAAGATCACCTTATTTCATGCAATCGCACTTTGATTCATACATTTTGTTTTATTTGACCCATTTAAACTATAAATTTCAGAAAGGTGCACCTAAGCCTTTCCGTAGGATGCTTATTAGGCTTTCTAAGAAGTACTCATGAATAAAGCACAGAGCTTTTGTCATGTGATGAAAGAGTTGCATAGTAATCAAATTTTGCACGTCAAAGCAGTTTAAATAAGTTGTTCTGGCGTCTTAAGTGTTAGAATTACAAAAACAAGCATTTTTATTTTGATTCATTTGTTGAATGTTGCACATTACTACATTTGCTGGCTTTTTTGGTGAGCTATTTTATTCATGGAATGCCATGCTTTCAGAGCATGCACAACATTTTGCTTTTGATGGCAACATGTACCATATAGCTTTGTTTTCGGCAGTTTTTGTGATGTTTATTTGTCATTTATGTTGGTCTCATTTTCAGGCATGAAGTTAGCATCTCCCAGTGGTGTCATCACTAGCATCTTTAGCTAGTCTTCTCTATAGAGACCCACTGTCATCAAAGACCAATGACACCCATCCTTACTCCTGTAACATGCCATAGATAATTGCCTTTATTTGTTCAATTGTGAAAAAAGGGATTCAATTTTGTACGTCCCCATTACACCAAGTTGTTTTTTAGGCCAAGGCCACATTTATCATAGAGTCCCTTCCATTTTGCATTTCATTTCATGGTCTAAACTACGAGCATGTTAAGGAGTAGTATGGGCAAAACATACAATACCAATTTTGTGAATAAAACGCACTTACAGTGAACCCACACCCACTAAGTAATAACAAATTCTCAAGTCTTAACTATGCCGAATGGGAAGATCCAACGTTGGAAGGAAGCAAATAAAAGCATAGATTCAGTTCCATCTGTACAACCTCTTGGTACACTGTATATGACTATGATAGCTATGAAAATGGAGACGTAGTGAATTATTACCATTGTTGTGTTAGATCCGGGTGTAAAATATGAAGATCTAGAAGTATACCATTTTTGTGATGTGTTCTCTAGAGATCTTTGAACATTTCATCCTTTTTCTCTCATGGGTGAGCAGCTCACTCTAAAATAATATAGGATGCAATCTTCATGAAATCTGAGGAAAGCTCATAAGACCTAGGGGAATCTTAAGGAATCTCATAAAATCTAATGGATCGTAAGGCAATCTTAGAGAATCTAAGGATGTCTTTATTCAATCTAAGAAAATCTAATCGAATTTTCATAGAATCTAAAGGAACATCATAAAATGTAAGAGAATCTGAGAGAATCTAATGGAATCTTATACAATTTAAGACAACTTAAGTTCTAAAATCAGCTTTGACCAGACAATAAGCATGGAATTGCTAAGAATAGTAGCTTTTGAAAAATCCCTGAAAATAGAATCTAATGGAATCTTATAAAATCATAGCGAGAATCATCATAACTCTTAGAGACCTAGAACATAGACAAACTGAAATATGCACCCGCTAGAACGTGCACCATAGGATCGATTAAAAAACTTGTATATATATGTATATATATATGCAGTCCAGAGATAAAGTATATATCGTGTAAAATCTTTTGGGGTCTTTCTTGCTCGCCAAAGGGTTTGGCAACTGAAAACTACTAAAGTAACACACATAAGGGATAACTTTTCACACTGTTCTTAGTTTTTTAGTCTAAAAAGTTTTAAAACGGTTCTAAATTTTCTGAGCTTGTAATGCAATGTTAGAGCATAAAGTAGTCGAATCATGTTGTTATTTCTACTTTTTTTTTCTCTACATACATGCGAACTTCACTCCGTGCGACTAAAAATTGCTACTAAAGGCAAAGAAGTCCAAAATATTATGGTGACACGTGTGTTTGACTAGAAGGAAACCACATGGTTTATCCAGAGGAGAGCGAGGAGTAGCAACCCCTCGAGTTTACCTATTTATTTACAAAATATATAGGAAAGGGTAAAATGACGAATACTTCAACGCCGGATAAATGTGCATGGTGCCCATCACTGACGATGATGTAATTGTGATGAATATGCTCAACATTGCTAAGGAGGTTGACTATCTTTTGAGCATCACCATGTTGTAGATTGGTATGTGCGTTCAGAAATACATCTCCGAGAATAAAAAGGAGGGCATGTAATCACATGGCTTCATTACTTCAACTTTTGTATCATCGGTATAAAATTTATCTTTGCATCATCAACTAAAACTTCAAACAACTACAAGACATCGTGGATGTATTGGTATTTGTAATACTATGTGATGCAAAAACAATGGTTTGTCATTCAAGAAGTTTGTTCAACTGCCTCCCAATGTGTTTTAGGGTCCATTAGGATGTTCAGCCAAAATGGTTGTGAAATAACAAATTTCCTGTCTTCTAAAACAGCTAATATAAAAACTTTCAGGGACAAGGTACAAAAGCATCTAATTTCTTCATACGAATTTGCCCCATAGTCAATCTTTGAATTTCATTGTAGTTCTTTCCCCCTCTACAATGGGATTTTTTTTTTGTGTGTGTTTTTCCTTAATATTAAGTCTTCTTAAAATGTCTGTTTTCACGAGCAGTTTTATAAATCTTTGTACTAAAGGTAATAAAGGGCCCTTTTTAGAGGGATTTTAGAATTTTATAAAATTTCAGAAGGAATCTTCCAAACGCACTTCTTAAATAAGTGCGTTTCATTTTAAACCTTGTTCTAAGTCAGTCATTCTGTCTAAGTGTAAGTCTTAATCTAAGTCTAAGTCTAAGTCTAAGTCTAAGTTTAAGTCTAAGTCTAAGTCTAAGTCTAAGTCTAAGTCTAAGTCTGTCTAAGTCTGTCTTGAAGTTATGTTTGTAATCTAATTCAATCTGTGTGACGTCCCCTACTCGTATACGGTGCCCGCACCATGTACAAACAGGAGTTCATCCCCCGCACCAGCTCCACACTGATACAGGGCCCTCCACATATCACTGTGACCGCTTAGAGTCCATAGTGGGAAGAGTGAAGGGGTCATTTTACCCCGTCTTCCTCAGGGCCTACCTAGCTGCGGAAGCGTAAACATACACGTCAGTAACATATCATATATCCACCTCGAATGGTGGCACATCAATATCTACATAGACAAAGATCAGCACAATACAAAGGAAGTTCCTACCCAAGGCTCAGACTCCAGGGGATGACTGACTAGCTTGGGTCTCCAGAGTTCAGTGCAGACAGAATCATGACAATGGATTGGGCTGGCATAAGAACATGGCTTAGGGTTGTCCACTCCATCCGCCCCTCCTGTGCACACTTTGCAGAGTAGGTTGAAAAGTGTTGGGACCTGACTGTAGCCCGCCGGGTGCATAGCCGAAGGGGCTATTCCTGGGTTACATCTCCCCAGTCCTGATGGGGCAGGTAGGGATCGCTCCCTCCAGAGATCTACATGCTGACCCAAGGTGACTAGAGAGCCACTGCCCTTATTCGACTTAACCCACTGGAAGGTGAACACCACCCCACGGGTGTCGAGCCCATGCCTTACCCACACTCAGTGGCAAGCCATTAGACCTAGTCACTCTGATCCCCGGTAGGCCTTACACACCAGAGGGATCGGTCAAGGGTCAGAACACGAACCTCATTCTAAGCCAGTCTGGCCCCTTCACCCACAACCAGGTGGGCTCCTATGCACAGGCCGAAATCTAGTAATGCACTAAGAGGGACTAGCTAGGAGCATCATCTACTAAGCTTTAAGTCTATACCCCCCTTCCCAATACAATGAGTCCACAGAATACATCCGTACATCATATCAACATAAGTAATAAGAACTAATCTAATTCATAGAGTTAGGTTCTTTAGTTAGAGTCAATCTCAGGATCTGCTTGGCTACTAAGGGTGATTTAATAGGCTAAACCTACTAGTTCGAAGGCTGGAATAAGGTTTAGGCTATTCAATCGACCAAATACCTGATCCCTGGTTCACTCCTCTCGATCCGAAGGTGTCCATGTCTCTGTTCTGCTTCAGGATGCGGTCAGAAGGATGATCTGACAAGCTCGGGCACACTAGCAGATCGTGGGAGTTGAAATTGACTCCTCGGTAGCGCGCCAGCTAATCGAGACTCGAGAAGGTCGTGGGTGAAAAAGGGAAAGTTAGGGTTTGGTGCCTTATGTAGGCTATCAGTTAGGTTTAGGGTTTCCATGACCCTTGGTCTACCTTTAATGGGTTAAAGGTCTAAAAGTGCGCACATTGATAAGTGTGCGCACCATTGCAAGTTGCCCCCTAGGGTGCCCTTGCTTGGGTACACGTCGGCGTACACGTCGATTGGGGCCGGCGATGTCTGCTGCGTGGCGGTCGCGATTTACGATTATATGTCCTGGGACCGTATCTTTTGTCTTTGAACGTCACATTCTCCCCACCTTGGATTGATGCTGTCCGCAGCATCGTGAGTCTCCCCACCTTGGAATCTTCCTAACCTGCAATCAACCTGATTCATACGATATACTACTATAATACTTACACATTTATTAAATATTTTTAAATCATTATTACGCCATTATATTATCAAATAACTTGTCAATTCGTAACTTCTATTAAAACAAGGTACTTATTAGTCTCCGTTATCACAACATTTAGTTTATCACAATTTAAGGTACTCTTCATTCCTTGCAACACATTCCAACAAAATTTGTGTTGCAAGTCTTCGCACCTTAAAATCCTGCATTAATTTTACAATATCTATAATTATATACTTACTATCTTAATTATTAGAATTACTCTAAGATAATGTTTATGACATTACTGTACTATTTCATTATCCAATTAACTTATGACTTCATAACTTAATCCACGCAAGGTAATTATTAACCTTACTTAATACAACATTTAAGTTTATTAAAGTTTATCAATTTCATACAAAATTTACACTTCTAAGGTACTCTTCATCCCTTTGCAACACATTATAACAAAATTTGTGTTGCAAGTCTTCGTAGCTCGACCTCCTTGCCCTCTGGAGCGCTCTATTGGCCCGCAGGTCGACACTACATTAGTACCATTTTAATTATTAATAAAATTTTGGTTATATGGTGACCACCCCACCTATCTACATGAATGCATGGCTAATCTCCCGGCGTAGGAAGAGGATGCTTCTTCCATCGTGGACGTGGAGACAGCGCCCTATAATGCCTATATGCCGCTCATGCCTACACCCTTAGTTGCCCAGCGTGGAGGATAGGTCCTTTCCGTATATGGGGCGCGAAGGCCAGATTCCTCCTATCAAAGCATATATGGGGCTAAAGGTGCCTTTTCTATCAATGCATTCTTGAATGGCCTCTTATCTCTCGAGGTCGTCTACCTCCGTGGGATGGAAGTAGACTTTTTAATCTACCTTCCACTCATCCAAGCGGAACCGCGGTCATGCCTACATTGACATTACACCACGTCCTAGAGATCACCGCAATGGTCTCATCATTGGTAACAACGCATGCAACCCTTACCTCATAGGTTGCATGCGTCGATTATACTTAACTAGGCAAGCTATAAATCTACACAAATCGACATGCCTGAGCCGATTTTTGCTGGATCCTTTAATGCATGTGATTTACATAATTACCCTAAGGTAATATTTATGAATTAACATTATTATAGTATCGGATACATTACTTCCGATAGTAGAATTATATTTACTCTAAGCTTTACAATATTTAACGACTTTTAGATCGCAATTATTTAAACAATAACCCTGATTTAGACCTATTGTTACATAGACAAGGTTTTAATTATCATACACAAGAATTAGATGTGCTTCTTATTCTCTTCCTTGGGTCTTGCGTTACCTTTGGAAGTATATCCCTAAGATACACTTAAGTGTATCTGAATTTCTATTTTCTATTTATATTTCTAAGGACCCGAGGTCATATAGCTATCCTTGGAAGGAATTGCATCCTTGCGAAGGATTAATTATCGCATTACCATTGTTATTTAACTTATTTCCCTATGATACATATACGTACAACAATTTCTATGCAGTTATTGGGATCTATATTTAACTTATCAATAAGACACATTAAAGCTTATAATACATGCGCACACCTTACCTAAGGCTAGCGCATCCACCCATTGAGCCGGCGTCGAGTAATTTGGAGATGACTTGGTCGTTGCATTGCTCCCATAGTTTTGCTCCACTTCATTGGTGTAGTTAGCTACTACGCCCGTCTCGCACGTTGAAGGCCTCCTGAGCACTAAGGTGTCTATCTATTTTACGCTCTATTCGCTTCGGCCATTGCCGGAGTGAACTCTATTCGGTCAATTCGATGGCCCTTCAATCCCTAAGATGCAAGTACGTTCAATCATAAGATTGAGCCCGCCCACTTTCTTCGAAAAGAAAATGGTTCTGCACCCCTTCAATGATGTTGTACACAACGTCATATCTATTCTCTCCCCTTAAGAGGTTATATGCTTCTTACTTAGTGCATTAATTTACTAGCCGTAGCTAACATATATAATCATCTAAGATGGATGCACATATTATGTTATCATTTATTTCAATATAGTTATGGGTTACCTACTTAGTTAGAACGATTCTAAACCACAAGGTTTTGTCATCATGACAATTCCTTTTGTCTCAAAAGACTATTTGATTACTATAATTGTTATTTTAGATGTATCTTACATGTACTATTCTTTTATATTCTAGAGATTCCCCCTTTCTTAGCTATTTAAACTCTTGGAATATTCCTACCAATTGAATTGATATCATCGTAACAAGTTGGCCGGACTTGTTAGATTACTTCTTTTCTTTCGGTTGGATTATTCTTTTGGAGGTACTAGATTTATACATGGTCAACAATTATCCTAGTAATGCTTCCTTCTTAGTGAGGAGATCAATCTCACCAAGTGGTTTCAATATGTTGGATGTCTGTTAACAATCGTGTATAATTTTAGTTACTCCTATGCGTTTCCTTCCCAATACTTGACGCTTAGCTCAATATTGGGGCAATCCTTTCGGCGAGAATATCTAACAATGCCTTCTAATCCCAATATGGATGTTACCATCTCTACATTTAACCTACTAGGCCCCATGGCCTTAGATCCTTGACCTTGGTAGAAGCTCATCCACTCGTTGCCTGCTTGAAGTAGCAAGGTGACGTTCTTCCGAGTCGCTCGATACTTCAGTCTCCTTGACGGTGGCTCTCCTCCCTGCTGGCTATATTGTCGGGATGATGGATCCTTATATCTGCGCAGCTTGACCCTTGAGTTGAAGAAGTACCTGCCTTAGATATACTCTTGTCGTTGAATAGCCTGGCTATTATCTTGAACTCTCTTTTTGCCGAAGGTGCTTTAGTTGCTATCCTTGTTGTTAAGGTGTCGAATGCTTCTACCTTGGGCATTTGATGTGCCCATGTCGGAGATATGATCGGCTTCTTCTCTTCTAATTACTGGTAGGAGTACCTGACGAAGCCATCACCTAGTTGTTGAAGGCATATCTCCTCGTCGCAGTGCCTTTCGTAAGTGCATGTCCATCTAATACACGTGTCATAGGGCATCACCCTATAGTACCATAAGGTGGAATTATGGTCGTCGAGATGTTGCCTTCTTAGTTGGCTCGTTGATGTCGGGGCGTTCCTCCTTCTATTGTTGAGGCCACTCGTGTCATAAGTTCGTCAAGTGTTGCCGCTGCCACAAGAGATAGTGTTGTTGCGCCCTGACGATGTCCTGGTGCCGTGTTGATGATCTTGACATGACCGGTGTTGTCTCTTATCCTGACATTGAGCTGGACGAGCGGTCTTCTACTTGAGGGCACTTCCCAAAGTGTTTGGAGTCGATGTTTTGCTTGGGCTCTGGTCGTTTCTCCTTCGTACTTGCTCTTCCATTTGATCTTGGGCTATAGTTGTGCTTCCTTGCTTCCTTATTTGGTAGTCGAAGTGAAGGAGCTTCCTGATCTAAGCGCTAAATCCGTAAAACATGACTTTAAACTCATGTTTCTCCACTATACATATACGCATTTACATTGGGATTTTAATTCATCCACTTTTTCAAAACAACTACGAAGATCTAATTAAATGTTTATACTCCTTTAGGGTTTTCCCTCCTCCTATCGCGTTTGATCCTTTCGTTTTGCTGCATCTTCTTCGTTCTGGTTGACTCCAGGATTCCTTTGAGATGCTGCTACTATTGTTGAGCTTCATGTCTGATTCCGAGCTCGTCACGCCAGTTGCGAAGAGTGTTCGTCGATGTGATCCCTTGAGAAAGATGCTCCTCCTTAATGTGTATATTCGTCGTGAGGAATGCGGTGACCGCTCAACGTCCCTACATGCGGTGTGTCGTTGCAAGGTTGTCGTTGTGCGGTGCCGTTGATCGCTTGAGTAGGATCACCTGGCTATTGCAGTCGGGCACTCTTGAATGTCTTCAAAGCTCTGAAATCGTGGTCGGTAGGCAGGCATTGTCATTCCTCCGCAGGTTGAATTTCTGAGTGCGACTCCTGTTGCTTGGGCTTTGCTTCATTCTGAGGTGTCTCTCCTGTGCCTGGAAGTGTGGTCATCTCCATTGCCCGTACCATGGCTCCTTCTAGTCGCCTTTGCATGATTTGTATCGGCTGGCTAGGTCATCTCCTCTGTTCCTTGGGTCCTATCTATTCGAGTCTCTCACTCCTTGGCTGACGTTTCATGACATTTGCTTGAGCTGCTGGGCTGCAAGGTCGTGGTGATCTTCCCTCTCTTGGGTCTGCCTTTTCGGTCTCCTCTCCTTATCTATCTGTACATCGGCTGGGACCTTGATGTCTTCAAGGAGTTGCGCCTCTAGCTCTTCTGTGGCTCTGGCCCTGTACTTCGAAAGCAACGCTCGTATATCCTAGAGTCTAAGGGCCTACTTGAAGGGCTCTCCTACAACATTTTGGGCTCTATAAGCAAACAAGATGTCTTGAGCAGTATTACTAGAGACATATCTATATTCTACAAGTCTATGGACATTAGGACGTGTGGTATGGCATGACATGAGGGTTGTTTTGCAAGACCTCCATGATGTTTGAGGCATACTCTAAGGTCCTAGCAAAGTTGGTTTGGGGGAGTCTAATCTCTACACAAGGGGTGACTTGGGCAGCTCTAGACTCTAGCTCCTTTCTAGGTAAGTCAAACTCTATTAGAAGGACACAGAATTAGGTCAAGGTTTATGCCTTTGGCATGAGCAGAGGTGATGTACCAACAGTTGGACTTGGGTTGCTATGCTGAGGTCTAGATGACTATAATGAAGGGGTGTTCTTGGGCACTTCTATCTAGGAGTAAGGCATCAGCTTTGAGCCGAGAGCAATACTTGCGAGGTACTAATGGGGTATGCTTCTATTTACAAACAAACCACAGTTTGGAAAAACAATTCAAGGGTTTGAGCAATTTTGGTCATTTTGGGCTAGGGTTTGACATTTCTAGCCTAGTTTGAGGTTATAAATGGATTCTAGGCTGTCTAACGGTCCTATTGCAACAAATTTCAGGCAGTTTGGAGCTCTGTAGCTCAAGTTATGGAGGCTCAAAGTGCGCCTCGTTCAAAAGCTGGACTTTAGTTTCTTGACCAGGCACGACGTGTGAGACATTGGCTCTAATTGGGTTAAACTTGTCCAATTTGGGTGATCTAAGGGTTAAATCATGCTAGTCTCATCGAGTTAGGCAGAATGGACCCCTTACTTGGTCAATTTGGAGGTGTTTTGGTCTAGTTTGGACATGGTCTAGGTATGAAGGTCTCACAGGTAGCGCCTCGTCCAAAAACTAAACTTTAGTTTCTTTACCAGGCGCGACGTGTGAGACGTCACACTTTTTGGTCTGAAAATGTGCCATTTTACTAAAACGAAAGCTACTACTTGCTAACTCGCCCTAATTAAACAAGTTTAGACACATAAAGTATTCAAAATTGATTTATATTACAAAATTTTTGATTATTTACAAAATGTTTATTTGGGATCTCCCTTAATTAAACTAGCTAATTGCATGTCCTTCCTCATGAGGGTTACTCGCTTCGCATGAACAGTGCAGGCTGTTGAGTCTTCAAAATGTTGGACCAGCTTCTGCTCTGCTACTTCTTGAGCCTTGGCCTCCCACTCTCGTTCTGCCCTCTCCTCTTCTTGTATCTCCTTCGGCCTCCTTGGCCTTTGGCTATTTCACCTTGTCGAGGAAGTCGAGCGGTCTGTTTGGTGCACGCCATGTCGACGGAGGGTCTAGCCCTAAAATCACCTTAGCGGGGGATTTTTCCAAAGAGGAACGTAGAAATGTTGGGGGGGGTCCTAGGTCTATTTATAGATGGCCAATTATGGGTCAAATTACAAGCTACCCTTTTGGATGAGCTAAGACACTTATTTGTTGGAAGTTCAACATTATAAGTCACTTAAGTATCCATGAGAAGCAGTGGCAGTGGATGCAAAAATGCAGGCAACTAAATTGAGATCTGAGATAGTGAAGTTTCCAAACCGTTGATAAGTTGTGAAGGTTGCATGACAAGGGTGTATGACAAGTTGTATGAAAATGGAAGTGCCTATGAGAAGCAGTGGCAGTAGGCCAGATGAGCTTGATCATGATATTTCTCATACATGGGATTCCAGCTGAAATGATTAGGTTAAGAATTATGTTAACCTAGTGTCAAAGGTTGCAAGAAGTTGACATAAAATAAGGAAATATAATTCAATGGTTCGAGAGCTCATTTGTAAAGCTAGGCATGTGGGATATTACGATGAAGTCTTATTTCCTAGTTATTCCTGTGGGATATATGAGCATGATTAGCAGAGCTCGGATTGAAAAGTATGAGTCCCCTTAACCGCCGGAATTGCCTTATATATGGACGGATCCTGCATACAAGTGGATTGTACAGAAGAATTAAGCCGGAGCTGAAGTGCCAAGGTGCAGATTTGTTTGGTCAAGGTTGCTACAGTGATCGGGTCAATGCCCGATGAATAGTGAAACTATTGCCATTTAATTTCTTAAGTTCAATGGTTTATTGATCTTATCAATAGTTGGTTGACCTTAAAAAAATTGTAGCTTTTATACTATTGAATGAATGGTACTTGCATATACATGATCTAGGGAGATGATTGACCATATTGTGGCTCTCCACTAGATTATGAATAGCATGTTATATGCTCAAAGTGTGTTAAGGAAAAATAAATCTTGCTAGACATTGCATCAAAGTTGTTAACTCCTTCTTATTTTCATCAGTGGTATCAGAGCCATCTCAATCATGTCTAGCAGATTTGGAGCAAGTTTGCTCAACACTATAGAAGTCTACAAAGGGGGACCAGGATTTCAGATATGGAAGGATGCCATAATGCATGTCCTGGATGTAGAGGAGGTAGTTGATCCAAATAGCCAAGTGTCTGCAGGGGTACTGACAAGAACAGCCTCTACAGGGTCAGTAGTTGGAGCTGCTGGTGGGCAACAAACTGCAGAGACTGCAGGAGCAGGTGCAGGAGGCTCAGGTGCAGCAGGCTCAGGAACAAGCACTGGACGCTCTGGAGGAGGTAACAGTGCAGGAGGAGCAAAATCCCTGCAAGCAAAAATTAAAGAAGCTCAAGGGATCATAACTTGTAAGGTAAGTCCTACTATACGTTTAAAATTAAGATCTCTCAGTCCAAGGGACATGTGGAAATTTCTTCTTAAGCATTATGAGGAAAAAACATCTTCACAAATAGATCTATTGGAAAATGAGCTAAGAAATCTAAAACTTAGAGAGGAGGAAGATGTATCCGAATTCTTTAACAAGTTTGACAACTTGATTGCTGATCTAGAGGGTGCTGGAGTTGTCATATCTGAGAGGAGTCAGGTACTGCAAATTTCAAGGGCCATAGCAGAAAATGAGACCTTATCATTGTTTATTAGAAACACAAGTAAAAGTAGAGAAGAGGCAGAGGTTATGCTTAGAACTGAATGGGAGCAAAAGAAGGTATTAAGGCAAAGCCAAAATGAGGAAACCCCAGAGATATTAATGCTGAAAAAGAGAGGAAAAATAATCTGCTATCACTGTCATGAAGCAGGGCATTATAAAAGTGAATGCCCTAAGCTCAAAAAAGAATTTAATTGCTATAACTGTGGGGGTAGAGGTCCTGCTGCATCCAAGTGTCCCACACCTAAAAATTATGGCAGAACTTCCAGAGGAAGAGGTGAATCCAGCAGTGGAAGATCTGGTAGAGGCAGGGGTCGAAGCCATGAGACAGCATTCATTGCTCAAGAAGAACAAGAAGTCAAAACTAAAGCAGAAGCAGAAGATGAAGATGAGGTATTAAATGATTTTGCAGTTGTTAATGAGAATATGGGTACTAATTATTCTGATCATTTAATAGTTGATTCTGGAGCTGAAAGATCGGTAGTAAGGGATGCTGAACTCTTGAAGAAATTCACAACTGCAAAATCCAGAAAAATTCAAGTTGGAAATGGGGTTTTACAAGATATTGAAGGGAGTGGTCTGCTGCAGTTAGAAGACTTAAGTGGAAATATCATAAATATAGAGGATGTTTTGTGTGTTCCAGCTATAATTAAAAATCTTATTTCAGTGAGTCAATTGTGTGACTTGGGTTATAGAGTAACATTTGAAGCTGAGCAATGTAATGTTTTTCTCAAAGATGAATTGAAGTTTTATGCCAAACGAGTTGGAAATTTGTTTGAGTTAAACAATCTTGCACATTGTGGTGTGAATGCCATATCAGAAGTTGATGTAGATCTCTGGCATAACAGATTAGCTCACACAGATTATAAGAAATTAGAAGTGTTGCACAAACAAGGTCTGATAAATTATTATGACAATAAAATCAACCAAATTTGTGAAGGGTGTGCACTTGGGAAGTTGCACAGATTGCCATTTACAAAAAGACAATCTAAGACTCATCAAATTCTGGAATTAGTGCATACTGATTTGTGTGGCCCATTGAATGTAAGAGAAAGAGGAAACAAAAGATATTTTATAACTTTCACTGATGATCATAGCAGAAAATGCAAAATATATTGCTTGGGAAAGAAATCACATGCACTTAATGCTTTCAAGCAATATGTGGCAGAAATGGAAAGAGAAACAGGTCATAAGCTTAAATGTATCAGATCAGATCGAGGAGGGGAATATCTATCTGCAAAGTTTAAAACATTCTGCATTACACATGGTATTAAAAGACAATTAACATGCAGGTACACTCCTCAACAGAATGGAGTTTCTGAAAGGAAGAACAGGACACTTATGGATGCTGTGAGATCTATGCTAAAAGAAAGTGGACTGCCAAATTATCTTTGGGTGGAAGCTTTGCAAACTGCCATGGAAATTCAGAATAACCTGCCTACATCAGCCCTAGATGGGAACATACCAAATGTTGTATGGAACCCAGATGCCAAGGTAGACTATATGAAATACAAGGTATATGGTTGTTTGGTATACACCCATGTCCCTTCAGAGTTAAGGAAAAAATTGGACAATAGATCTGAGATAGGGTTTTTGGTTGGATATGACAATGAAGCTAAAGGATATAGAGTGTACAATCCTGAAACAAAAATTATTATGATCAGTCGAGATGTCTTATTTAATGAAAGGGTATTATACAAACACAGGTACAAAAAAGGAATAAGAATAGTATCTATGGGAGAGCATAATATTCAGGGAAATCCAGTAGAAGAAGAGAATCAAACTTCACATGTGCAAGGTGAACATGAAATTCCAGAAGTGGAACATGAGATGCATCAGGAAATACAAGATACAGGTCTAATTAAAAGGAAAAGGAAAACACAAGCAGAAAAATTAATTGAAGAAGCAAAATTGGAAGACAAACCGTATGGCAGAGATGAGCTTGGGAAAAGCAGGCGTATTGCAGCAGTAGAGCATGAGCAAATAATGACCATTCTGGAGGATGAATGTTTGGGGTCTGGGTTCGGGAACTCCTGGAAGACAGCCCTCTGTGAGGACCTGTGGATCTAACAGGAGAGTCCGGGAGACTATGTCACGCGGGATTTGCAAGAAGAGAACAAGAAGAAGGAAAACGAACAAAAAGAACAATGAGAGGAAAATGATAAGCTTCCTTGATATCAATGATGAACATACATGAGCTCTCGCAATAGAGAGAAAAATGAAAGGAGACAAGACTCAAAACTCATCTAGAACTCATGTGCGAGCTCTAGTCATATATATAGTACAATGGCCTTTGGCCCAATATATAGACACTCTGACTGATCTCGGTGCCAACTCCTGGAAGGAGGCCTGATTTGCAGGAATGTGGGCGGTGCCTCTTGAAGTGCCTAGAATCATGCTGACGCTGACGCGGGCGGTGACGGGCCGTCACTTGTCTGAGCGGCGCCTCTTAGGCGGAGGCTTTGGCTGCGTGGTCTGCTGCTTGGTCTTCTGCTGAGCCTTTGATGGCTGACCCGTGGCTGACTGAGGATCCTTGAGCTTGACCTGGTCTGTCGTATGCATGAATAGTCCTGTACCAGGAGGCACAGGACTAACACTCCCCCCCACCAAACGACACTCAGAGTGAAGAAAAGGAGGAACTGTTTCTGAGGGTGGGAAGCCATCTGTCTGAAAGTGATCCTCACGGGAGTGAGGACGGGCACCATTATGGTACTGGCTAATGAGATCCTGGCGTGTTTGAAGAGCAGGAGGAGTGTTGTGGCCAAGGGCAGGATCTGCATCAATAAGAAATCGAGATCGTACCATGTCTTCAAGGGCAGCATGGGCGTCTGAAGAAATGAACTGACATTCCATGAGGAGGCAGGTCTGGAGGCCGAAGGCACTGACACTGGCATTCGGATTGCAGTGAAAAATGGGACGCTGCCGATTTAAGGAGCTGAGCAAGATGCATTTGAGAGCAGCACAAAAACCTGCTTGAAGATGGACTGAAGGATCAGGTGAGGTGGTGGCATTCTGCAAGAAGGTGTCAAGACCATGAAGCGCATCAGCCGGGCGTTGCCAACCACGCTCATTAGCAATATAGATCCAATTCGTGGTGGTATCAAGAGTGGCACCCTCTTCCCAATGTGAGCGGCGAACAAAACGTGGATCCCACCGGAGATCCGTCGAGATCTGAGGTGGAGTCCATCCGGCATGACCATCCATGACCTTGGTCCAAAAGGGGAGGCGCCAATCAGAAGTCAGGAACCTGGGGCGTGGAGGTACTCCCAGGGAAGCATAGGGAGAAGGAACCATGCCCGTGGGCGTGGGTTGCTGAGCTTGCTCCCTGAATGCACTGACAAGATCCGGATCAAGAGCTTGACACCAACGATCCCAAAGAGAAGCAGAGAGTTGAGAGTTGACAGGAGGGCTATCCCATCCCGTAGGGACCGCCTTGCTATCCAACGAGCCCGTAATTGATTATAACCCCGAGGTGCTTTGCATATAAACTTGTGCATAGGGAAGATCCTCGGGATGTCCCGAATACTTCCTTATATTTGCGGCCTTCCGCTTGCCGAGAGGTAAATGATTGGCAAGCTTCGGGCATGTACTCGATGAAGAGTGTGGGTCCGAGCATGATCAAGAAGATATGGATTGTTATCCCGAAGCAACCATTGCACGCTGGGTCACCACAGAAAGAGTCGGCGTGGCCCATCTCCTGAAGTTTTCCGTATCACCCGGATAGAAATCATGAAATATGTAAGCCATGGGCTGAACAACTCAAAGGTGATAAAGTCCGGATCGGCACACGATATATGAGATCAAAGACCAAAAGGGCACACAGCATAACCCTTTGTCTTCAATGGAGAGTTCCGCCAAATCCAAGAAAATGCAAGTCGCAGGGAATATCCACAGGACCATCTGCCGCATGCCACTTCAAAAGGAAGAGGTGGCGGCGAGCAACCACATAATCGTGATAGCGAGGAAGGAACCGGAAGTCAAAAGGCGATCGGTAACAATGGTGTTATGGTTGTCAAGTTTTGCTTGAGCCTCTTCGCCAGACGATCGAATAGCTTGCTGCAAAATGTTGTTCAAGGTCCGCGGATCCGGTTGTCCTTTTCTAGCGGCCCGGCGTGATTGGTCACGGACCCTTTTCTGAGAAGTGTTGACCTGGGAGGAGGATTGCCCCGGAGTATTGAGACGAAGCACGGCAATCTCCGCGTCATCAAGAATCTTCTGTTTCTGCACCTCTGTAAGCTGATCTTGAAGAGAGGTGAGCTGAGAGGTCTGTGTAGAAAGCTGAGCCGTCAAGGAGGCAATTTGAGCGTCCCGCTCTGTAAGGTTTTGAACTTGAGTGCTGTAATTGTCACAAAGCTCGGAGTACAAGGCGTTGAGCTTAGCAATATCTGTGTCCTTGGCACCCAGGAGAGTGTCTTTGGACTTGTTGTGCTCCAATAAATTCTGAATTTCGATTGGAGCCGAGCACGGCTGATCCGCAAGTTGGCTGACCTGATCCACGTGCACTTTTGAGATCTGTATGAGCACGTAAAGAGAGCTCCGTGCTTGTCTTGAAGTTTGGCCTCCAAAGTTGCAACTTTGGGCGTGGCGGCAGAAGGTCCCGTTACCGCGCATGGAGGCCTCTAGTGCCATTTGAACCCCGTTCATAAGAGCGTCTTGGGATTCTTGTAACTTTAGAACAGCAGCTTGAGCATCCTGCTGATACTGATACAACAGCTGACGAGGGTGTTGTGGTGGTGGAGCCATTTGTTGCTGGGTTTGTGATGTTTGGGAGATATGGTGTGAACTGGATGGTGTAGGCGAGGAGGAGACAAATGACATGGGAGTGCGGATTTTGGACATGACCCGGGGGGAAGAAGGGCGTGAAGTGCCAACTTCGGTTAGTCCGGGAAGGGACGGCCGAGTGGAATTTTGAGAATTTGGTGGTGTGGGAGGAAAGTAATGACGGATGAGGGCTTGAAGGTGGCCTCCCACGAAAACTTCAAAAATGGAAGTGGCAACCCGAAGGCGGTCCACTTCTTGGAGAAGACGGTAGAACATCAATTGGGGCCAATCAATGTGGTGGTTGGAGTGTGTAGCAGTGAGTACCATATTATAGAAAGGCTTATTGATATGGGTGTTCTTGATAGAATACCCAAGGAACTTGCGCCACAGAAACTTAACAAAGGTTTTAGGAGGCTTGTCGATATTGGTCGAGCGATGCACATTGGCATGATAAGGAGGTGCACCAAACTCGCGTGACATCTATATCCCGTATGGCGCACCATGATAAACAAGGGGTTTGCAAGGGAATATGAAATACCTCAGAAATCAAATGTTGAGTCAAATAAATGGTGGTGCCATCGACCCGCGATGGGTGTATCCATGCGGGCTGTTAACGATATTGGCGATGAACCGCCCCGGTTGGTCGGGATTTGGAGCCGGAAGTTCCATTTGAGAGAATTCAGAAAAAGCTTTTGGCGTTCAGCGACTTCGATTTGGGCCAACAAGGGCTTCACGGAAAGTGAAGCGTCAAGAAGGATCTGAGACTCAAAAGAGAGCGGATCCTTGGGAGCAGTAGCTTGAAGTGTAGAAAATCTTAGTGCAGCCATGGTAAAGATTTGGCGAGAAAAGAACCGGGATTCAAAAGTGGAAGACGAAAGCCAAGAATGGAGGACGGCTGAGGAACGAAAGGTTTAGGGCGCTGGCGGAGGCGAAGAGGTATGATGAGGGCGGCCGGAGCCGTTGATGGTGCAGTGTCGAAAAGATGCCAAGGAGTGTATTGAGAGGCAAAAATTTGGCTAAGTCCCCAAAGAACGTAAAGGGAGAAGCAATGAACGGTGAGGATGAGGCGTGAGAGAAAGATCAGATGTGACAGTGGCCAAAGGACACATATTAATTTTGCGGGTATGAAAAGAAGCAATGACATTTAATGCTGGCAACTTGAAGTGGGATATCATGAAAACGAATGTGTCGTAGGAGAGTACCACGGCTAGATATGCGGCGGGGAGAAAAGATTCTCCGGTTTAGAAAGAGCCTTGCATTGCAAAACACGTTGGCGAATTTTGATTGGTCCACGTCGACTAGCGATTGCCTCGGTTGGCTATATAAGACGAACCGGGAGGGAAGCGAGACATCCGATGGCCCGAGCATGGTCTGCTGCTTTGGTTTTGAGCGAAAACGCACTATGCCCACCAATTGTCAGGAGTGGATCACCTGTAAAATGAACTGTCTGGATCTCTGGCGCTGCCACAACCGTGGCGTGCGAATGGATGGCTGGTGCTCCGGGATGGCTGAACATCCCGACCCTATGACCAACGGGATGGAGGTGGTTCTGCACCTTCGCTGGGACCCTGAGCAGAACCTCTATCACCTCCTCCGCATTACCTCTGCTCCGAACCCGGAGTAGAGGGTTTTTCCTCTTAGGTTTTTAGTAGATAGGGCTCTGAGCCCGTTTTTGTATATAGGGCAGTGCCCATAGCGGAAGTAGCTGGGCTGTGCCCGCATTTTGTAAAAAATATCCACTTATAATATAATATGCCGCCTGTTTAGTCACTATCGGTTGTGTGTGCTTCTTGAACTCAGATGTTTGTTGATTTTAAACTTTACGTGTGATGAAATGTTTTGAGGCGAAAGCCATTAACGATGTAGGTAATGGAGTGCCATCTAACTCAACCGGTTGGAAAACGGGGTCGAACCACTTGAACAATCGATAGGGGCCAAGCCAACGAAACTTAAGTTTTCTCGGAAAATTTTTGTACCTAGAATCGTAAAGAAGAACCAAATCGCCTTCTTTGAATGTTTTTGTCTGGGTGGAAGCACACTATAGTGGTTCGATTAGCTTGTCCCCCTTGTCCCCCCCAAAATAGTTAAAGAAGTAGCTCGTTCCCTTACTAATTTCTTTTGGCCTTTTATGGCAACAACCATGCCACGTAGAAAATTTTTAAAATTTTCCAAGAACCTCGGGCCAAAAGTTCCGTCCCCCAAGAAGCAAGCTTCGGTGCTATCGGATAGGTCTCAATGCTTGACCCGGAGGATAGAGGATGATCCCATGAATCAAGACCTCTTGATGCAACCATGCCAACACGGTAAACCTATCTTTTACATACGTTTAGTTTTTCTTTACGTATTACATTTGCAACACCATAAACGCGTTGAGGAGAACTAATGAAATGAAAGCTTCCTTGTTACTAGATTGGAACAACGGGAGATTTGGGATGTATAATCTGAGAAGAATCCTCGTTGTTTCTATCTTTGGGTAATTAGCGTGATTTTTGGCATCCGGTTTATTTTTTTGCAAACATGACATTAGGCCGGTAACGGTAAGCCTCTGTTACTTCTCCATTCTTTCCGATAATTATATCTAGTGATGGAAGATACAACGGAACAATTCCAAAAGGAAAAGAAAGAGAACAACAGAGAGCAGAAACTTTGAAAAAAAATGCGGAGAAAACGTAGAAAATGAGAATTGATGACTATTATGCAAGAGGGTTCTACTAGTACCAGCCATAGTAAAATTCAAAAGAATAAGATTGTAGCTAGTTTAGTACTCTTCTTTGTGAGAAAAACTTCTCGAATGGACAATGAAGCAAAGAGAGAAGTTCTAAAGGAGTTCATGAAGCAAAAAGGAAGTTGCGAGTTTCTTGATGACCAATTCAGGAATATGGAGGTGAAGAACCATTTAATTGATAATATTAGAGAAAATATCCGGTCGGTAAAATCTTCTACTCGTCTGATTCTATGGCTGCAAAGCGAGTGTACTTACGATGTCTATTGGACAAGGTTGCACCCGATGAAAATTGTTAGTAAGAGAAGTTTGGGAAAAGTTTTGGGAATCCATCCAAGAAATATTGCGATTGCAAGGGATAAACACAAGGAGATAGTCACTAATAAAACTGGATGGGTGTTTTATAAAAGGTCAAAGAGGATCGATTCAATTGGAAATGATATTATTGAGTTGGTCCGAATTTTTTGGGACATAAATACAAGGGTCTCGCCAAATGTAAAAGACGTGAGATATAAAAGGTTGGAGAAGAATGTTAAAGAGGAGCATGCAACTCATTATCCGGAAGATACAGGTTAGTTTATTGCCTTATTTTAAACTTACTTGTTTCCAAAGTTTTGGTAGCATGTTTGATGTATTTTATTTGGTTAGATTGAACTCAAATATATGTGTTTGATGAATGGTGTTTGCTAATTTTCCTAAATGATTTAGGCACTATGTAGTTGTGAGATACTTGCAAGTTGGAGTCCCAACCATAGTAGTAACTTATGTTTTAGTTCCATGTTACAGTATGCATTTGCGAGGTTCTGATCAAGTTCACGAGTTCTGATTGTGACATGTTATGGACTTACCTTGCACTAAAAGGCGTAGTTTTAGAGATAGTTGCGAGTCATAGTCCGAAGTTGCGGTGAAAAGCGATTCGGGTGGCGGTTGCAAGTTGCAGGTGTTAGTTCTAGTTGGCAGTTTTAGGTGACAGTAGCAGGTGGCAGTTTCAGGTGCAGGTCCAGGTTAGGTGATAGTTACAGCTTACCAAATAGTAGTAGTCGTAGATGCCACAAACCCGACGGTTGTTTTTTAGGTGCAATAGATTCATTCTAGTTGTAGTTAGTCATTGTGAAGTCTTAGTTTTGCACCTAAGACATCATGCATGTAAACTGATTACTATTGTTGTTATTATCCAGTCAGAAATGTTCCTCAAATTCAAAGAGCAATATCCGGCAGTGAAGATCCGCCAAAGGGCTTTTGAGAAATTAAAGCCATGAATGCGTATTGAAATTGAAGCAATTTAACTCTTGTTGTTGCATACATCACGTCGCGGTTGCAAATGTTTTAGATGGCTTTAATAGATTGAGAAATCAACATGTGAATCCTTGCAACCTGTACATGTGATGTATGTCATCATGTGGGAGATGTGGGAGAAGCTTGTTTTGCCAAGAGAAAAGAAATATAAGACAACTTCTGATTGTTGTTGTGGCGATCTATTCTTTGTGCAAAGGAGGAGAACCGGAATTCCACAAAAAAGATTGCATAGATGGAGTTTGCACTAATTGTGGTATATCCCAGCTATCCATATGTCCACTAGAGTTAGCAACCCGAAGGATCACATTGGTTGGGAGTCTTTGGGATTATGAAGAAGGTGGAAAAGATAAGTGGGGAAAGCCAAAGAAAATCTTGAAGCGTTTGTGGAAAGAAAAACCGAGCCCATGAGCTTTAGTACACAAGTTAATTGTGAGGTTGGCTAAATTTCCTTTGCATAGTTTCGGGCATAAGTGGCGAGGCCAAGCAATTTAAGGAGTTCTTTGGAAAATCTTCCACCGGTACTCTTTTGTCATTTGTAGATTTTCTTTGAGAACTTTAGTATCCAACTACAAAATCAGGTCAATCTGCATATTGGACTAGCAAACAAGTTACATACTAGCAAACAAGTGCATATTACATACTTTGTAGATCCCGTATCAAATGATGTGATGAAGGATACCCATTATTATATATCGGATGACACAAAGCATGATACTTTGTTTGTTCGGCATGCATTTATGATGCATTATGAATTTATGCAACAACAAGGAATGGATCCAAATAAACATTGGGTCTTTTTCGGATGGAGCAACATCTCGATTTAAAGGCAGCAAGACCTTTTTACTTTGTCGGAAGGTATGCACATGCCACACATATCTGAGATGATGTGGAACTTTTTTGTTCCAACCATGGGAAAGGGGAGCATGATGGAAAAGCTGCGAGAATTGAAGAGATGGTTGAGGGAATTGATGAAGAGACGACAAGATCTGAAAATAGAGCGTCTGGCGAGATATAGTGAAGATAGCTAGGGAGAGCTTCTCATCTGGTGGCTCCATCATCTAGTGTGAACAAGAAGCCGGTCTGAAGATGGTTTTGGGAAGTGGTGGGAGTGAATAGAAACAACCTTTGGGCAGCGAGAGGCAGTGGAGGACACCACGAAACATCCATTACGTTCATGCATTTAATCCGAATGCCCTACCCAATTGCGGGTAAGGTGTTTGTCATGCTTTTGTGCAAATTGCCTTGATGCTCAATGGGGTAAATGTATGAACAAAGAGTATGTAGATGATTGGAAGCTTGTAGTTATTGAACCTAGCAAGGTTCTAGGCGATGAATTTGAGCTCACATAAAATCCAAAGAACAATTTTTCTCTTGAGGGTCAGCCATGTTGAGTGATGCTCTTAGTAATAGTAGGTGATCGTTTGTTGTGGTAGCTCAAAGGATAATGAAGAGGGTGCACTATTTTGGATGGTACTATGCACAAAGACTAAGTATGTTGTGGAGGAAGACTTTGAGTTAAATGGACAAACATTTTATAGAGGAGAGGAACTTCTTGAAGGTACTTATTTTGAAAAGGTACCAAGATCACATTACAAGCTATGTTTTATGCTCTAATGAGCCAAAGGCGATAGTTTATGCAACCCAAATTTGTGCAATTAAAGTGGACATGCCACAAGCAAAACACCGAGTGAAGGGCAAGACTGTATACACACTCAGAGAGGCTGATAGTGAGAAGATCTTGGACAATCTACCAGATGTATTATCGATGATGATGAAGACTAACACCCTGCGGTACATTTTGTAATGTTAGTTGAATGTAAGGTTACTATTTTAGACATCATTTCCATTGATACCTTTCACTTGTTGCGGGGTCACAACTATCTCAATGGATTCATCTTGTTGACTTCGGATAAATGTTTCTTTGAGAATTGCTCTCAGATTTTCATTTATCATAATTGCTCAGATTTGCTCAAACAAGGATAAATACTCTTAATCCTAAGCTTTGAATCTACATATGACTATAGCTCATTTCATTTCGACTTTGTTGTTCTCATATATTTTAGTAATTCTCAGATTTTTGTTGTTCTCATATTTGCTTGTTATTTTGTTATTCTGATATTAGTCAAAATTCATACAGACATGAACATTTCCATTAGTCAAAATTCATACAGACATGGTTGCTAGGGAGCATCAAATCTCGAGTAAATTGTTAGAGGATTCACAGAACTTCAATATAAGCTGGAACTTCAATATAAGTTGGGCTGCCCAGAGAGCTTACCTAATAGCCAGAACTTCAATATAAGCTGGAACTTCAATATAAGTTGAAACTGCCCGAGCTTACCAAATACCAATGCTATTCAACTGTTATGGGCCTTTTTTCAAATTCTTTTCGAAACAAAAGCAACTCATGTGTGTTGAGAATTTTTGCTTCAATAACCTTCCTATCATAAAGGTTAGCCTTTGAAATATTCTTGTTCACTAGGGTCTGGTCGCGCACTCTTCAAGGACCATTCAAATTTATTTTATGAGTCCTAAACAATGCACTTCCTGAAATAGCAAATTGCATCCTAAACACCCACTTGGCACACGTGGCACACTTGGCACACGTGGCACACTTGGCACAAGTGGCACCCACTTGGCACACGTGGCACACGTGGCACTTCCTTACACCTAGGTGGCAAGTCAGAGTAATTATGTGTAATAACACTTTGAGATTATGTTGATACCCTTAGGCCTAGGTGGCACCCACTTGGCACCGTGGCATGTTGATACCCTTAGGCCTAGGTGGCACCCACTTGGCACCGCGTGGCACCGTGGCACTTCCTTACACCTAGGTGGCAAGTCAGAGTAATTATGTGTAATAACACTTTGAGATTATGTTGATACCCTTAGGCCTAGGTGGCACCCACTTGGCACACGTGGCATGTTGATACCCTTAGGCCTGGGTGGCACCCACTTGGCACCGTGGCACCGTGGCACTTCCTTACACCTGGGTGGCAAGTCGGAGTAATTATGTGTAATAACACTTTGAGATTATGTTGATACCCTTAGGCCTGGGTGGCACCCACTTGGCACACGTGGCATGTTGATACCCTTAGGCCTAGGTGGCACCCACTTGGCACCGCGTGGCACCGTGGCACTTCCTTACACCTAGGTGGCAAGTCGGTAATTATGTGTAATAACACTTTGAGATTATGTTGATACCCTTAGGCCTAGGTGGCACCCACTTGGCACCGTGGCATGTTGATACCCTTAGGCCTGGGTGGCACCCACTTGGCACCGTGGCACACGTGGCACTTCCTTACACCTAGGTGGCAAGTCAGAGTAATTATGTGTAATAACACTTTGAGATTATGTTGATACCCTTAGGCCTAGGTGGCACCCACTTGGCACCGCGTGGCATGTTGATACCCTTAGGCCTAGGTGGCACCCACTTGGCACCGTGGCACCGTGGCACTTCCTTACACCCTGGGTGGCAAGTCGGAGTAATTATGTGTAATAACACTTTGAGATTATGTTGATACCCTTAGGCCTAGGTGGCACCCACTTGGCACACGTGGCATGTTGATACCCTTAGGCCTAGGTGGCACCCACTTGGCACCGCGTGGCACCGTGGCACTTCCTTACACCTGGGTGGCAAGTCAGAGTAATTATGTGTAATAACACTTTGAGATTATGTTGATACCCTTAGGCCTAGGTGGCACCCACTTGGCACACGTGGCATGTTGATACCCTTAGGCCTAGGTGGCACCTACTTGGCACACGTGGCATGATGACATGGCATGAAACAACTTGGCTTAGAGATGTAACATTTTTTAAAACAAATAAAAGTAGAATATTCTAAGCACTGCCACTTGGACTGGCACATGATGACGGTACTTGTCCACAAGGCATGATGACATGGCATGACGACATGGCATGAAACAACATGGCATGGCATGAGACAACTTGACATGAGACAACTTGACATTTTCTTAAAACAAATAAAAGTAGAATATTCTAAGGATCTATCCTTATATAGGTCCTATCGAGCTTTTATTATAGGCTACCTTTTTCGTACAGGATAATAAGTTCCTAGATATAGGATCTATATAGGATGACTATTCATTTCTGCATGCAAAATTTTGAATAAATAGCGAACAGTCGGATTGCATTGCTTCACAGCTCTAGAGATGGCGCAGATTAAGATCACAGAAAAGAGGCCAATGGAGGAATCCGTCGGTTCTTCCCAAAAACTTCAAAAACTTAGTGCAAGAGCTCGGTTCAGTTGTTCCGAGGTGATGGTTTTGCAAACAGAAGGAGTTGATATTTCTGAAAAAGTGCAGCATTGGATAGATCGTTCCTGCCTCCATGAGGAACGCCTTCTCAAGATGAAGATTGAAGTTGATGGAGGCGGTGGCCTCAAAATTCAGGCTTGAAGATGCCTTGATTAGAGTGATCTGCGGTCTACTATAAAGTATAGAATAGTATCTTATGCTTTTTAGTTTTTAGGCTAGTTTTTTTCGACTCTGAGCGGGGTTGTGAATATGTGTCTTGGGTGTTCTGTAAAATGTTGGCCAGTTTATCATGATATAACTGTTTTTTTTTTTTTGGTATGTGAAAGCCTTATGGCATTTTTGTAAAACAGGTTGACTAATATAATATAATATGGTTTTACATATGTGTTCATTGTTTATGTTACATTAAAGGCGATCTTTAAGTTACATTTGAATTAGACTTCTATTTTCCTTTTGATGTTATTATTCTAATGATCCGATCCATACAATTCTCAAAGATCTTTGCTCAAAGATCTTTGCTCAAAGATATGCTATTCTTGCACATACATGCTTGACATAGCATGCAACATCTAAAAAACATTCCACTGTAATACACGATTATTTCTTTAATACAAGTTCAGAAATGCTTCACTTGTAAACACAACTTCTACTTCAGACTTCTACATCATGACATTACCTATTGAATCTGCTTATTCAGAGCAAGTTAATTGCATGCAAAAGCCTCAGCCATGTCATTACTGTAGCATAGGGTTTAGATACCAAAATGCTAGTGCATAATTTAGTGAAAGCAATTGCCTTAATCTTTTAGCTTGCTACTCACAAGGACTCTACAAAAAGTCTTGAAAACAATGGCTGTATGCTTTGGATATGAGCAATTCCATTAGCAACCTGCATGAATGATCTTTCTAAATTTGATAGCATTCAGATATTAAGTATCCAGCCTGGACCTCAATTCTCTCTTGATGCAAATATGGATCTAATGTTTTCCTGCTTCCAATCTACAAAATCTGCGAGCGGTTTGCTTGCTTCATTCATATGCACATGCTTTGTGTTGCCATGTAAATCTTGTACAATCTTTCCTACGCACATGGTTTTGGAGTCGGTTTCTAATACCGGCGGTGTCAATGAATATCACGAGGGACTTACGGGGCCGATTCCATGTCAATACACATTATGTTCTAAGAAGAAGCAGAGATGCACATTACCATTTGCACTATAAAAATCTGCTGAAAACCATCATTTGATAAAAATGTGAGGCAAAAGCCAAATACAAATGTAAGGCAAAAGCCAAATAGTCATTGAACAAAAACAATTTAATTAGGTGTACAAATGACACGTATCAAAATACTTGAGCTTCATAGTCTTCCACTCACTCAATGTCAATGATCCGATATTTCTTGAGAATGTCCACTTTGCTCTTTTAGAAACCTTATCCGAGAAAGTTGGTCAATGGATTTGCTTTTTCATAGACTTCCACACTTTCATTTTCTAATAATCCTTCCGACCAAGGTCTCAAATGTTAGTAGAGGAAGTCACCATCTATTGAGATGGTTGGTAAGTATTAGGACATACCATTGAATCTTGGTTGTTTTTGAAACCATGGTACGACATATCATCTATTAACAATGTATTCTTTTCATTCCACACTCCCTTTGATTCTGATATACCTTGCTCAACTCCTTCAACATAATAGGCTTTCTATCAATCTTGAGCGATGTGTTTGTGCACTTTCACGAAGACCAAGTAAAATGTAATTTACGTTTGGCGACTTGTTGAAACATTTGATTAATAATAAGATTGGCCGCCGTGCTGCTCAATCTTGTCCAAACAACAATCTCAAAGTGCTCCAAACACCAATCTAGAAGATCCCTTGCCCTCGGGGCCTTAACCACGACTAACTTTGTATGATTGAGGTGCTTTAGTTACGCACCATCCATGACACGGTGGGCAATGGTTCCGTATTCTCAAATAGCTTCAACAAAACACCATCAAGCTCAAAAATAAGAAGCTTCTTGTGTGATTTGATCCTTTTTTAGTACATGGGGACATGGAAGGACTACCACTTGCCTCCCCGTTTACTTTTTTACGTTTGCTAAACTTATTGTATTTCCCTCTGATGGGAATGTAAATTTCAGCATATATTCAAACAAATAAATTTAAAATCAATCTAATAGGAGAACATTTTACGGTGAAATGGACTCTTCATATTAATGACGGATAAGATGTTCCATTCCTTGTCTTCAAGATTGGGCTCTGCGATGGAGTCACGAACTTCACGAGATTGTCATTCTTTCTGCAACAACTACCCTATTGTCTCCTATAGATAACCGCTACATCTCGAGTTATGATCATGTGTCATTACTATACAATCCCAAAGTTAAGACACTACGGCCCAATGGAGTTAGCTAATTTTTGATCGACAAAAGGCGATCTTTCCATTGTTAGGTGGGCTGCGCACATCATGTTTCTTTCAAAGGGGATGAGGCGATGTCGTTGGCATCTTTCCCATTTGAGGCTTACGGTTGGGGGCCTTTAGACACTACATCATTAGTGCTATTATCGATGTGACAATAAACAACATAAATAAACAAAGTAAGTAAGTCAAACCACTTGCATCCCTGTAACAGTCCATGCAACATGACCCTAGCACTACAGTTTAACTAACCATGCAACTGGACACTACCACTAAAGTTTAACCAAACCACCTGTCAAACAACTTAAAACATTTTTACATCCGCGGATCCGTGTAAAGAATACCCTAGCAAAATTACATATAATTACCTTGGGAAACAAGGCTGCGGTGTTTGGTTCATTGTCTTCAACAGAAATCAGGTTTTCGCGATTATCGTGAACTTCCATACCAGTTTGTTGATTGCCCTTGACTATCACGTGTTGCATATGTATAATAAAATACACATGGTCATATTTTTTTTGAAAATCACGCACATTAGAAAATATTAACAACTTTTGTTACCATTATTGTCCTACGCTCTTTGTAAGAAATATTGTCCATCACGCCCTTCCCAAGCTGTGTCACGATTGCTCAAACATCTCGGCATAAGTTTATGATCCTTGGGATATGATCACGGATCTTGGGGTGGAACTAACACCTTTCATTGTCAATTTCTCTATTTCCATATGTAAGTAACAATCATTAAGTACCTAACATGCGTGCTGAAAATAAATGAAAACAAACCAACCATGTGAATCTAGTGTTTATGCTAATCTTAGACTCACAGCACCTTTAATCCAAGCGGCGACCATGATTTTGACATGGTATGTCCACAATTAAATATAACAACATAATGTAGAGCAAGCGCAAAACAAAAGCGGCTGTTAGATTAATTCATTCGAAACATATGGAATTGGAAGATGCTACACGAAATGCGCTCACATAACATGCCACATGATATGTGTTATGCGCTTTTCGACAATAATGATTGGCAAGAGCATCTCATCGATTTGAGTGACACAGTAACAAAATGGGCATGCTTAGCTCAAATTAATGCTTTCGAAGCTTCCTTCAAACTATCAACAACGGCCGGTGTTTGGGTAGGCAAACAAGGATCGAACTCAAAAAGGTTGGCACATCTTTGGATCGAGATGCCAAAAGCCTTGTAAAGGCGGGGTCTCAATTTGTTTAAAGCTGCTCCAACTTCGACATCTCTGGAAATCTCCACGGTTAATAAGTCATGAGGCTTGCTTCAAAGCTAGGCGCAACTCTTCAAGCTCCCTTTTTTGTAGGTCAATTCTTGCCTCAGCGCCCTCCTTATTTGCACTTCGAGAGCTTTGTGATTAAATCTTGGTACTTTTTTAATGTCATTGGCTACGAACCTCCTAGCCTCTAGACCTTTAATATTTTCTTTCATGACACTTTGCACTTATCCTCGCTTCGATTCGCGGTTCAATAGTCGACTTGTTGACATCATGTTACTGCGATAGAAATCCACTCCTTCAATATCCTTGATATTTACGAAATACAAGAGATAATTAAATTAGAATCTTAAATTAGATAAACAATTGATGGAATGAAGGTGCAAGTACATGCAAAACATCTTGCTCTATTGAAAAAAGGTCAAGCATCTTGCCATCTAGTATAAAGAAAGAAAGCTCTAACATTTTGCTCTATTGCTTTAGACGTGAATAAACTTGAATTACATCAGTCAATGGGCTGGAAGATTAACCAGCCTATCAGCAAGAGTTTGAGTGCTCATTATGGTGATCTGCAAAAGCTTGGCCTATAGCTTCAGAGCATCTCGATGGCAAAGGACACAAGCTGCAACTATATGACACAAAACTGCAACTATAGGACACAAGGCGCAAAAACTTGAGCTAGAAGACACAAGGTGCAAGCTGTAACTTCTGATACACTCTCTCACTATGGTGTGGGTGAAGCGCAACTACTAAGGCATGGTGCACTATGGCTAAGGCTGAGGCCGTAACTAGTAAGGTGTGGTGCATCACGCAACAAGCAAGCTGTAAGCTTCAAACCGCAATCTGCTTTTTATTTGGAATAATCAAAATGGTTGTAAATATCAACTACAACATGTGACTAAGCTTAAGCTTGTAGCTGCAACTCATAACTACATGATTCTACCTATGAGCTTCAACTTTGGCTTAAAACATGCAATTATACCTTACAACAACATGCCTCTAACTATGAATACAACAACTACTTCAACTCCATGTAGCTCTGACTAAAAATTAATTTATGTAGCTAAAGATAAACATAGTAATTGAATATAAGAAGGCTGCTATGACCTCGATTGGTTAAAAAATTAGCTACAAAATAGAGAAACAAGAATCAAATAGTACCTGGTATCTTTTTTTCATAATTGGCATCATTCACCTTGGTCTTACATGTCACATTAGAGCTAATAAAGATTTGTGAAGAGGGCTTCTCAACAAACTGGCGCAATGGAGACAATGTCACGTTGAGAAACAATATTTGCTTTCCCGTTTTTCAACCCATCGTCATAGTCCTTGTTTGAAAGTGCTCTACTCTTTCTTTGCTGACTTTGCATGCTTGTAGAAACTCATCCAATTTATTTCCACGACCATTGCAATGCAAGAGAAATGCTCTTGCCAATGCTTGAGGCACCTGCCCTCCTAAAACCTTCTTTCTATCATGTATTTTCTTATATAGCAATAGGAACTCCTCCTTCTTGTTTTCTTTCAACAACTTTGAACACAAACAAGACTTGCCATTTACCTTTGGACCCCACATCCTCCATGTCATTGTCATCAACATTCCTTTCCTCGATTTATATAACTCCTTAAAGGTCAAACCTCACATTGCTCAAATCTGGAATTGCATTGCTTGGAACCGACTCCATGAGATACAACTACCTACATGCACATCAGTAAGACAAGGCTTAACTAAATTTGCATAAACATTCAAAAATATGCACAACTAAGCGTACACAAGAAGAGAAGCGTTGTCTTTTTCAAATTTCCTACAATCATAGAGTAATAGTGTAATGCAAAAGATATAACATGGACTTATAAATTCTCATAATAAATCGAGGCAAGAATTTAAAGTTAGATATGGCTAGCTTGAATTAAAACTAACGGTTTTGTAACAATTGGCTAGAGATGCTTTATGTGCACAAGATCTATTATAGTCTGGATTTTCCACACCAAGAGAGATCAACAATGCATGTGAAAACTTAAGTTCCAGCATTACCCAACAAGCTATCTAGAGAGATGACCACAACATGTATGAAATTAAGACTCATCACTACATCACCCAACAAGGAATAAGCGCCAAGTTTAACAAGAAAAAAAAGCGCATTTGCCTTTTCCCTTGTTCACCTTGTAGCACAAACGTGGACAATAAAAAAGAAATCCCCATTCTAATCCTTTGATGGAATGAGAGAAAGTTTCGGGGCAAAAAAACTTGAGAGTTCATAAACTAGAGAATTAGCGGGGCGGAAAAAAAAAAAACACGAGGGAAAGACACGAGGGAAGACAAACATGAGGGAAAAAAGCTGAGGAAAACACGAGGATAGGAGAAAAGTTGAGGCCGCTTTAGGCATGTAACTAAGTGGGATGTTGAATCGGGAATGGACCCGGAAGATTCAGCGACAAAATCGAATTCCCTCCCATCTCCCATTCTTGCTATTTAGGTCCCGAGCCCTCCCTTTCCCGTTAACTTGGAAAATTCAAAATACAACCTAAATTTCCCACTAATTTTCCAACTACTTTCATAGTTCGAAAACTGACTTTTTTGACCCACTATATTGTGCTTGGACCCGTCTTCAAACGTTTGTCATGTAAAGACTTTTGCAACTGTTGTCCATGAAGAACACGAATATAAGCATCCCTTGAAGTTCATCCAACTGTTCTAATTGATAGACCCTTTCTTTGAGTGCGGCCAGGTGGATTATGAGCGTAGCCCGTTGAAAGCGGTGTTGGAAGGATGTATTCAAAGCGGCATGAGAGCTTCGACCATAAACCAACTTGAAAGGAGTGTGACACAGTAGCAATTTTGAAACAAGTATTGTAGGCCCAAAGAACGGTAGGAAGTTTTGTTTGCCGGTCACGTGCGTGAAGCGTCACAAATTTTTCTTGAGAATGGTGACCCGAGTTTTGTTGGTGCTTTCGCCAAACCATTACCTTGAGGATAGTAAGGTGTGCTCTTGTGATGATGTATCGGGGAGATAATCCGTCGGCTCCTTGATAGTATGATTGATGAAATGGACACCACGATCAGCGACCAGCTCAGGTAGGGCGGTAGAATCGTGTGATGATTTGTTGATAAAGGACCACAGGCCGTGCTTTGCGGTGTTGTCGGGGAAGTGCGCCAAGCTTCCGCCCATTTGGTAGCGTGGTCGGTGAGAACGAGAATGTAGCAGACGCGGGTGTGCCGGGGAGGATCTATGGGTCCCACAAAGTCCATTC
The DNA here is from genome assembly GCA_021234155.1 of Isoetes taiwanensis. NCBI lineage: Eukaryota > Viridiplantae > Streptophyta > Lycopodiopsida > Isoetales > Isoetaceae > Isoetes > Isoetes taiwanensis. Next base: position 134,354 of record JAJEKV010000186.1, on the reverse strand, counting down.
CCCATTTCTTGAAGGGAAGTGGCGTGGCGACCCGGCGTCAAAGGGAAGAGCGTCCACGGGCGTGGAATCGTCCCACCGGCAAGCATCACACTTCGGGGCGTGGGCGTGGCGTCTTTGAAGAGCGTGGGCCAAAATACCCAGCTAGAAGGATTTTTGCGTGCGTGGTGTCACCATGAAAATGACCACCACCGAGCCCTTGATGAGCTTCGAACAATATCACGGAACTTCATGAGGTAGAACCACGGCGTCGAAGGATGGTATCCTTACCCTTTTGTAGAGATGCCCGGCAACCATGGTGTAGTCCGCGGACCTCAGCGGAGAAATTGATGTCGACGGGATTGCCGCTTGGCGAGGAGAGGCGTCGGCGTCTTACGGTGGAAGAGCACCTGTGAGAAGGTGCTGGCTGAAAATCATGGAACCAATGTGGTGTGGCCGTGACTAAAAAAGAGTTGGCCGTCGGGGAAAGCGTCCCGAGACTCCGATTGAGGATCATCCGTGTGGATCGTGAAAGATAATCCGGGACCACATGAGATTTGCGGCCTTGTGAACAATTTCAAAGGGGCAAATTCTTGGAGAAGCGAGGACCCAACGAGCAATGCGGCCCGTGAAGCGTGGATTTGTTGATCAAATAAAGGAGTGCTTGGTGGTCCACAAAGAACTTGATTTGACTGCCCAAAAGGTAGTGGCCAGGCGTTGGACCGAGAAAATGAGACCGAAGCTTCCGCGGCTACGTAGCGAGAATAGTTGCGCTCGGCAGAATTGAGTTTTAATTTTGGCGTGTCGATTTGGTTTGTCGATTAATGCGCATCATATTCTTGAAAGAACGGCTCAATAGCAAACGCCGGTGACATCGACATGAACATGAAAGGGCTTGTCCCATTGAGGAGGAACAAGAACCGGGGCACGAGTAAGCAAAAGCTTCAACTATTGGAAAGCCGCATCCGCTTTGGGGAATTCCAAGCCCGGTGGATTAAGTCACCCGTGAGTTTATGAATGGGATCTGCAATGGCTGCTAGTCCGGGGAATGAAGGTGGAGTAATAATTGACCTTACCGGGGAAAGAGCGTGTCTCCCTTGATATTGGCTGGTGCTTGAGCCTTGAGCACACAAGCCCGATTTTGGCGGGATGCGTGGTGATACCTTTCTTGACAACGTGGCCCTATGAGAACACCGGAGGTGACACAAAAGGTGCATTTCTCGGGTTGAGACTAATGCCCGGGACTCATCACATTTACGGAAGACGAGTTCCAACTTATCCAAGTGGTCAGCCATGGAACCGTAAGGCGAGAAAGTCATCTTGAAAAATTTGTAAGAAGGGATTTTCCTTCATGAAATCATGAAAAACTGAGAGCATGATGCGTTGAAACGTTGATGGAGAGTTTGATAATCCAAAAGGAACCACCTTGTAGGCAAAAAAGTGCCCCGGGGGGTGGTGAAAGTAGTCTTGAGTTGATCAGATTCTTTGATTGAGATCGATTGTTGCCCGAAAAAACCATCCATGAAGGAGTACATCTCATGTCCGCCACCTCTTCCAGTGACAGTGCGTGAAGGGAAGTGGAAAATGATCACGCTCCGTGGCCTGATTGAGTTTTCGGTAGTCCACACAGACGCGGATCTTACCATTGTGTTTGAGGGCAATGACGATGGGGCTCACCCATTCAGAATGTTTGACCTCATAGATCAATCCTGCAGCAAGGAGTTTGTCAATTTCCGCCTTGACGCGATCAGCGGTAATTAGGGTTGAGCCGGTACTGTCGTTGCTAAACTGGTCGTGCATCAGATTTGGTAGGAATGGTGAGTTCCCCCAAGCTTTTGTTGATTCCCCGAAGATCTCGGTAACTCCAGGCGAAAATGTGTTTGAATTTTTTGAGCGGCTTGGCCCGGCCTGATACGATAAAGGGCCTGAAGATTTGCAGGCAATGCGGACAAGCCGATTGTTTCCCCATGTCCGCGATCTCAACATCGAGAGTCCGAATATGAGGTATCACCGTGTCCTCGACAATATGAGCGGTTGAAGCATGGCGGGATCGCGTGGCACTACAGCGTGGTGAAAAAAGAGAGGTTCTTGAGTTTCATCCAACGAGGGTTGCTTCATGACAGCGTGTACATCAACAGGGAGTTGCGGGAGGTTCCGCATCATTCGAAAAATGATCAACACGTTGGATTCTATTGCACGCGAGCGGGTAAGGGTCAAACAAAGCAGCCCGCGGCGGGTCCTGATCAAGAGTCATTTCTCCCCAAGGATCAGCATATTGGGGTAGGATGGCCGAGGCAGACTTCGCGGTGGAGCACGAACGATAAATATTCGAGCTTCTTGAATGCGGTAATGCGAGAGAGGGTTCCGCATGTTCAACGAAATGATCCCGCTTTTTCCAAGTCCATGGTGGCATTGAGGTGACCATCAGTGATGACTAACTGATCCGTGGCCCAGTAATGGATACTCTTGGCCTGGCGGAGAAAAGGTCTGCCGACCAACATTTCATAGTCACCTGGATCTTCGCCAGCCTTCCAAACTCCAAATTCCATGGGGAATCGAAGATCACCTATGTTGATGTGAAGAAGAGGCGTGACGCCTTGAGGTCTGGTGATATGGCCATTGGCCAATTTGATGTCATATGGGGCACGAAAAAGTTGTTTGATGCCCATTTGTTTGCGGAGTTTATCCGTGATGAGATTGATTAAGCGCTACCCGTCAATTTGAACATGATTGACTTGTTGATTGGCCACCATGGCATGGGCCCGTGGGTGTAGAGGTAGCAACAGCCCCAACTAGAACAGTCGGGGGTGGTAACCGGTCCTTGAGAGCGGGGCGAGTTTCAAAATGGTTGCCAAGCTTAAAGGAATCTTGATCTTGGCGAGCTCCTCTTGGAGTTCCAGAGGCACATGAGAAAAAGGATCTGCTGGTTCCACGGGTGCTGGAGTGCGTGGTAATGAAGCAGCAACTTCTTTGAGTAAGTCAACCTCTGCAGCAATATTGGGATATGTCTGAGAGCGTGGAGGTTGAGATGTGGAAGGTGTATCTTGGCGTTGTTGAGCTCTGGTGGTGGCATGAACATTTGCCAAGGTGCGGCCTTCAGCAGCTTGCATGAGGTTCAAAATGCTTTGGCGAACTTTTGGCATGACATGTGGCATGAGTTTCTCCAAGTCAGGGGCAAAGTGAACCTTTTTGTCTTCGTCATGAGGAATGGTGTCGACTGCAAAAGGCGGGTTCGCGTGCCCCGAGGAATAATGGTTAAGGGCGTGGCATACACAGTGCAGCGTGTAACCAAACCAACCCAATTTGATGGCTGAACTGGAGGATTGAGTGCCTGAAAAATTTCTTCCTGTGCTTGTTGATCCAAATTGAGGTTGATTGGGCTGCAGCCGGGTTGATAACGCGTGATTCTTTGAGCGCTCTTGGTGGCTTCTTAAGAACTGGTCGCGGGCCTTGTTTGCCATTAGCAATCCAGAGTTGGTAAGCCGTGAGGCGGACCGATGTGGTCTGATTAGTGCCAGGAAGCTGTACCTGAACTTGTGGAAGTTGAGGACACGCCGTGGTGGTGTGACCCCATTCTTGACAGTGATAACACTGAGCTTTAGAAGGATCAAAAGGAGGACGTGTGTTGGGTCCCCGTTGTTGCTCTTGTTGCTGATAGAGTTGAGTGGGTTGCGCCTGAAGTGGTGGCTGCTGATAATGGGATTGTTGCTGAGGTGTTGTTTGTACTTGATAAACAAGTTTGTTGCGGAACGGTGTAGGATGAGTGCGAGTGCATTCTTCCGTGGCATGATTGCACATGTTGCATCTTTTGCAATGAGGGGGGCCATTGGTGGAGTTGCACTCATTTGCCAAATGGCCTTGGTATTTGCATATATGGCACAGGTTGTGGCTACTGCTGGATTGGCGTGGTGGTGAGGCCGGGCAGCCGTCTGTGGAACCATGGCGGGTGGAATGAAAGGGAGCTCTTGAAGAGCCACGCCCGGGAGGAGACATTGGCGAAAGTGATTGACAAGGTCGATAGCCTGCTCAAAAAGTCTTGGGGCCAGGTATTCATCATGAGCGAATAGCCGGAGGAAGTCCTTGGAGAAACCCGGACGAGAATCGGCTGCGTGTTGGGTACTCCTTGAGTTCTTGGCGAGAATGTGAAGTCGATCCATAAAATCCCTGGCGGAGACTCCGTGGGCTCTTGTTGAAGTTCATTGAGTTGCTTGAGATGAAGTTGATCATCATCCGTGTGGTCCGTGAGTAGAGACGAAAAAGCGATTCGCATTTCGGACCAATCTTGTTTCCGTGGCTTTTGTTGGACATGAGCCATTGATGAGGAGAGCCACGCAGAAGTGGTGGAAAAGATGTGGAATTTCGGTTGAGGTTGCGCGCGGACCATTTAGGACAGACTAGAGCCTCAAATTCTTCCATGTGGGCCCGAGCACTTTGGTCTAAGGGTTTGCCTTTCGTGTTGCCAAAGGTGGGATAAGTCGGTTTAGTCCGAAAAGGTAGATGTGAAAGTGCTTTGGGCTGGGCGGGAACGATTAGTAGTGAGGATATTGAGGTTGAGTTAGAGGTGGCATGGTGCACGAAGGACCACGATGAAGGGGTGACCGGGTTGAGGAAGTGAAGGTGCACGAGCATTGGTTTTGAGATCTGTAAAAGGTTGTAAAACGGGAAGTGCGATGGGGAAGGTATGGAAAGGAAATTCACGGGTAGGCAAAAAGAGACTTGTGGATATCCCCGCCCACCCGGGAGATGATGGTTGTGAAGGAAGGGGCGATGGCCCGAAGAGTGATGGATGTAGGTGTGTTCGTGGGTATGAAAGTAAGGTTGAGAAGGTTGAGCCCGATAGGGCTCCGATAGTGATGAGGTGACTGAGGTTGTGAGCAATGTTTGCATGCTTGGGGGGGACCGGGGCGAGACAGGATACGAGGGGTGGGTGGCGCCCGACCGGAGCCCTAGGCCAAGATGGCCTCCCTCAATGTCATAAGCGAGATCCATACATGTCGCATAACAGTTTCAGACAACGATGACGCTCCAAAGCGTGATGCCGTCGAGAAAGGAGTTCTTCTCGGCGGAAGTTTCCGACAAACATGGCGGCGAAGAAAGTAGGATTGAATCCGACCCGGCAGCCGCGGCATGGTGTTTGGGGTCCAGGTTCGGGAACTCACGAAGACACCCTCCGTGAGGACCCGTGGATCTAACAGAGAGTCCGGGGGACTATGTCACGCGGGATTTGCAAGAAGAGAACAAGAAGAAGGAAAAACGAACAAAAAGAACAATGAGAGGAAAATGATAAGCTTCCTTGATATCAATGATGAACATACATGAGCTCTACGCAATAGAGAGAAAATGAAAGGAGACAAGACTCAAAACTCATCTAGAACTCACGTCTTAGCTCTAGTCATATATATAGTACAATGGCCTTTGGCCCAATATAGACACTCTCTGACCGATCTAGGTGCCGACTCCCGGAAGGAGGCCCGATTTGCGAGGAATGTGGGCGTGCCTCTTGAAGTGCCTAGAATCATGCCGTATTGACGCTGGCGGTGGCGGGCCGTCACTTGTGCGAGCGGCGCCTCTTAAGCGGAGGCTTTGGCTGCGTGTTCGGCCGCTTGGTCTTCTGGCGAGCCTTTGATGGCCGACCGTGGGGTCGCCCGAGGATCCTTGAGCTTGACCTGGTCTGTCGTATGCATGAATAGTCCTGTACCAGGAGGCACAGGACTAACAATGAAGCTATACCACAGAACTTTGCAGAAGTTTTGGAAAGTGTAGACAGGAATAAATGGATGGCAGCCATGCAGGATGAACTGAAATCTTTTGAAGACACTAACACATATGAGCTGATAAAGTCTGATGGCAAACAGAATATTATAGGGAGTAAATGGTTATATAAGATCAAGCTTAATCCAGATGGAAGCAAGAAATTTAAAGCAAGGTTAGTTGCACAAGTTTACACTCAGAAAAAGGGTAGAGATTATGATGAGACATATTCACCCTAAACTTAGAGTTGCATCATAGGAACATATGATGAGCAAATGCCCTAAACTTAGAGTTGCATCATATGGATGTCAAAACAACATTTTTGAATGCAAAGCTTGAGGAGGAGGCATTTATGAGACAAGCTCCAGGCTATGAGAAAGGGAAAAACATGATATGGAAACTAAATAGGGCTGTTTATGGATTGAAACAATCACCAAGGGAATGGTACTTGTGTATGAATGAATTCCTGCAAGAACAGAACTTTGAAAAATTACAAAATGATGGCAACTTGTATAGGTTCAAGCAAGGAGAAGATTATTGCATAATTGCTCTGTATGTGGATGATTGTATCATGATAGCTAGATCAATGAAAATTCTAAATTTATGCAAAAACATTTTGAAATCTCGGTTCCAAATGGCAGATCTGGGAGAACTAAGAAAGTTCCTAGGTATAGAAGTGGACAGAAATAGAGAGCAAAAATGGCTGAGATTGCATCAAGACAAGCATGTGGATAATATGCTCAAAAGGTTCAACTTAACTGAAGCAAAGCCAGCAAAAATACCAATGACACCAGGACATAGGTTAACTTATGAGCAAGAGTTAACTAAAGAAGATGTTATACAAATGGAAAACATTCCATACAGGGCTCTAATTGGATGTCTGCTATATTTGGCTAATAATACTCATCCTGATATTGCTTATGCAGTAAACATTCTTAGCAGAAGAAATCACAATCCAACCAGAGAACATTGGGAGGCAGCCAAACGAGTCTTGAAGTATCTAAAAGGAACTCAAGGACATGGTATTTGTTTTAATGCAGAAAACCTAGTCATGAAATGTTATAGTGATGCAGATTGGGGAGGAGATTTGCACACAAGGAGGTCTACTTCAGGATATGCAATATTCCTAGGTGGAGGAGTTATTTCTTGGAGATGTAAAAAACAATCTGCTGTGGCTATGAGCTCAGCAGAAGCTGAATATGCAGCTGCTGCACTGGTTGCCAGAGAGATAGTATGGCTAAGGAGATTGCTACAGGAGTTACAGTGTGAACAAGTAGAATCTACAAACATATGGACAGATAGTCAGAGCTGTATTGCAATAGTGAAAAACCCTGTACATCATGACAGAACTAAACACATTGAGTTGAGCATGCATTTCATACGAGATCTAGCTGAGAAGAGACTAATCCATATGGAATATGTTGATACAAACAGACAGGTGGCAGACATATTTACTAAAGCCTTATCAGAAAATAAATCTGCTTGTTTCAGAGCTGAATTGAATGTATCAGACAGACTTATAAGCTGAAGGAGGAGTGTTGGAAGTTCAGCATTATAAGTCACTTAAGTATCCATGAGAAGCAGTGGCAGTGGATGCAAAAATGCAGGCAACTAAATTGAGATCTGAGATAGTGAAGTTTCCAAACTATAAATAGGTTGTTTGATAAGTTGTGAAGGTTGCATGACAAGGGTGTATGACAAGTTGTATGAAAATGGAAGTGCCTATGAGAAGCAGTGGCAGTAGGCCAGATGAGCTTGATCATGATATTTCTCATACATGGGATTCCAGCTGAAATGATTAGGTTAAGAATTATGTTAACCTAGTGTCAAAGGTTGCAAGAAGTTGACATAAAATAAGGAAATATAATTCAATGGTTCGAGAGCTCATTTGTAAAGCTAGGCATGTGGGATATTACGATGAAGTCTTATTTCCTAGTTATTCCTGTGGGATATATGAGCATGATTAGCAGAGCTCGGATTGGAAAGTATGAGTCCCCTTAACCACCGGAATTGCCTTATATATGGACGGATCCTGCATACAAGTGGATTGTACAGAAGAATTAAGCCGGAGCTGAAGTGCCAAGGTGCAGATTTGTTTGGTCAAGGTTGCTACAGTGATCGGGTCAATGCCCGATGAATAGTGAAACTATTGCCATTTAATTTCTTAAGTTCAATGGTTTATTGATCTTATCAATAGTTGGTTGACCTTAAAAGAATTGTAGCTTTTATACTATTGAATGAATGGTACTTGCATATACATGATCTAGGGAGATGATTGACCATATTTGTGGCTCTCCACTAGATTATGAATAGCATGTTATATGCTCAAAGTGTGTTAAGGAAAAATAAATCTTGCTAGACATTGCATCAAAGTTGTAATGAATGGTACTTGCATATACATGATCTAGGGAGATGATTGACCATATTGTGGCTCTCCACTAGATTATGAATAGCATGTTATATGCTCAAAGTGTGTTAAGGAAAAATAAATCTTGCTAGACATTGCATCAAAGTTGTTAACTCCTTCTTATTTTCATCATTATTTAACTAGCTTGGCCATTAATATTATCTAACATTATTAAAGCTTAAATTTAATTAAGAATCATCTTTTAAACATAAACGATGCCTGCCCTCAGTGGTTGGCACGAAGGGGTTTGGCGGGGTTCAACCCTGTGGGTGGGAGGTTCAATTCCCGCTACTGTGGGAATCCTTTTAAGATGAGGTTCAAATAGATTGAAAAGCTAGACTAATCTAGCTCATTCCTAGCTTAAAATTCGAGTTACCATGTTACTTTTTTTGAAATTTATCACTTTTAAAGATGTTTTAGGCTCAATGTCTCACAGGTAGCGCCCTGCTCAAAAACTAAAGTGCAGTTCTTTGACCAGGCGCGAGTTGTGAGACCACCTAAAGTGCAGTTCTTTGACCAGGCGCGAGCTGTGAGACCACCTTGCCTGAGGAGGTCTTGGCTCATTCTTTTTAGTCTTATTAAGTTCCAATTCACTTAACTGTTACTCATTCTTTTTAGTCTTATTAAGTTCCAATTCACTTAACTGTTACTAGCTTAGCACAACCTACAAAAATGAGAAAATATTTTCCCACTTTTCGAGGTTTGAGGATCCTATCAAGTTAGTAGTACTACTGGGAGCATGGTCAGTGCTTTGCTCTTGGTCTCCAAGAACATTGCTCTGATACCACTGTGACGTCCCCTACTCATATACGGTGCCCGCACCGTGTACAAACAGGAGTTCATCCCCCGCACCAGCTCCACACTGATACAGGGCCCTCCACATATCACTGTGACCGCCTAGAGTCCACAGTGGGAAGAGTGAAGGGGTCATTTTACCCCGTCTTCCTCAGGGCCTACCTAGCTGCGGAAGCGTAAACATACACGTCAGTAACATAACATCATATATCCACCTCGAATGGTGGCACATCAATATCTACATAGACAAAGATCAGCACAATACAAAGGAAGTTCCTACCCAAGGCTCAGACTCGGGGGATGGTGACTAGCTTGGGTCTCGAGTTCGGTCTTGAGGCAGAATCATGACAATGGATTGGCTGGCACAAGAACATGGCTTAGGGTTGTCCACTCCATCCGCCCCTCACATTGCACACTTTGCGAGTAGGTTGAAAAGTGTTAGGACTGGCCCCCAGCCGCGGGTGCATAGCCAGAAGGGGCTATTCTGGGTTACATCTCCCCGATCGATGGGGCGGTAGGGATCGCTCCCTCGAGGAGATCTACATCTTGACCCAAGGTGACTAGAGAGCCCTTTGCCGTTATTGACTTAACCCACTTTGGAAGGTGAACACCACCCCACGGGTGTCGAGCCCATGCCTTACCCACACTTTCGGTGGCAAGCCATTAGACCTAGTCACTCGATCCCGGTGGGGCCTTACACACCCGGGAGGGATCGGTCAAGGTCGAGAACACGAACCTCATTCTAAGCCCGGTCGGCCCCTTCACCCACAACCCGGTGGGATCCTATGCCGCAGGCGAAATCTAGTAATGCACTAAGAGGGACTAGCTAGGAGCATCATCTACTAAGCTTTAAGTCTCTACCCCCTTCCCAATACAATGAGTCCACGGAATACATCCGTCCATCATATCAACATAAGTAATAAGAACTAATCTAATTCATAGAGTTAGGTTCTTTAGTTAGAGTCAATCTCGGGATGCGCTTGGCTACTAAGGGTGATTTAGTAGGCTAAACCTCTCTTTGGTTGAAGGCGGAATAAGGTTTAGGCTATTCAATGCGACCAAATACCTGATCCTGGTTCCTCCTCTCGATCCAGAATGCGTACATGTCTTTGTTACGCCGGGGATGCGGTCGGAAGGATGATCGACAAAATTGAGGCGCCTTGGCGGATCGTGGGAGTTGGAATTGACTCCTCGGTAGCCTTGAATCCCGAGACTTCGGAAGGTGCGTGGGCAAAAAGGGAAAGTTAGGGTTTGGTGCCTTATGTAGGTTATCAGTTAGGTTTAGGGTTTCCACAGTGTTGTCCCGTACGCATACCGTACCGTACGTACTGTACGTATTTTTAAAAAAATACGTTTTTTTCAGCCATACGTACCTTACGTATTTTTTTAAAATAAAAAAAACAGTGTTTAAATAGAACAAAACAGTGAAATAAAACATAAAACTGATGTAGGGGAAGTTGGTTAGCATGTTAGTTTGCTATTTAGGAGGCCCAGGTTCAATTCATGGTAAGTGCAAGTTTATTGTTCTGTGAAAAACAAGTATCATTTTACAAAAAAAACGTCAGGAGTATTTTTTAAAAATACGTACGTACGTACAAGTACGGTACGGTATGGATCCTATTTTTGCAACACTGGGTTTCCATGACTCTTGGTCTACCTTTAATGGGTTAAAGGTCTAAAAGTGCGCACATTGATAAGTGTGCGCACCATTTCAAGTTGCCCCCTAGGGTGCCCTTGCTTGGGTACGTCGGCATTACCGTCGATTGGGGCGGCGTGTCGGCGTGGCGGTCTTGCGATCTGATGCGTTACGGGACCGTTATCTTGTCTTTGGGCGTCGTCTGTCGAGTTTCATTAAATTAGTTATGTTTTTAATCTAATTATGTTCTTGCATTATAGAAATGTCAAGGATCTTGAAGGAATGGATTGCAAATGCAGAATATGGTGTCACAAAACTGACACTTGAACTGCAACTGCATGATGATAAGTGCTTTGACATAAGAGAAAATATGAAAGATCTAGAAGTTAAACAGGTTTGTTTGACCACTGAAATAAAAAGGTATCGTGATTTGTTAACACAGCTATCAAGTGCAGCAAAGGAAGGTGTTGAGGCAGTCATTGACCTTCAAATCAGGGAACTTGAAGAGGTGCAGTTAGCTTTGAGTCAAGCATCAAAAGACTTGTCAATCTCCGAAATTTGTAGAGATCTGGGGCTGGGCGGTTGAACAACTTGAGGCCCACGCCTTCACGAGGCTTTTGGCAGCTCGCCAAATTATGTGCCGACCATTTCAGTTAAGTCCCTCTTTGCCACAAACGCTTGTTCTTGGTGCTAGCAGAAATGAATATTCAAGCATCAATTTGAAGGAAACATGCCCATTTTGTGAAAGATCACTCAATACCAATGAGATGCTTCTACCAGTCATAATTGTTGAGTGCAAGCATGCATATCATGTCACATGCTGCCTAGCGCATTTCAGGTAGCACCTTCCCATCTATAATTTTTTAAATTTGTAGGATTATCTAACATAGGTTTTCTTGTGTAGTGGCACTCTCATGATGTGTTCGCGATAGCGGTTGTGGACATAGCATGTCGGGACAATTGGTTGTTTTTTCTTGGTTTAAAGAAGCATCATGGGATCAAGATTAATATGATAGCATATTCGAATGGTTGGTCTATATGCATATATTTTTTTCATCTTCATAGTATGTTGTTAATGATTGCTGGTTTGATATTGGAACAGAAAATTTGCCTTCAAAAGGCATTGGCTCCACTCCAGCATCCTTATCATTTATCAAAGAGCATAAGCTTGTGCCTAGGCGTTTGGCGCGAGCTTTAACAACTCCGAGGATGTGCATGTGATCAATGATGTTTCTGAAGACGAACAAATTGACAACAATGATGGTAAGTGAAGTCATTCCTAGATTGCTAGTAATGATTGTTGGTTCCTAGATTCCAAGATTCATGTCTTTTGATTGCTAGTTTTTTAATTTATGTATGATCTAGATATTCAAGGCCACTCATGACAATGTTTTTTTTTTTTTTTTAATGTATGATCTAGCTATTCAAGGCCACTCATCAAAGATAGGTACTACTGTAGAAGTTGAAGGTAACAACAAAGAATTAATTTTTCATGAAGAGAATGAGCCAAAGACGACGATGATTTCGCCAGGTAATACATGCTTTCTGCAGAGGGAAAATATTTGTTATTACATATTATCAATTTTTGTAATGCTTGTAGGGTTAAAGAGACTGCAAGATGGGAAAGATATGAGTGACACCGATTAGACTTTCTGGACGAAAAATGTTTCTTGGCGCCGTTCTTGGCGGCTAGGGCAGTCGCGTGAGGCAGGGGCCGCCCCCCTTCTCTCCACCGGAACTGCTGCCGATTACAAGAGCTCTTACCACATTTTCTGCTGCTAGAGGAGAAAATCGAGTTTGTTCTGGATCTGCGATCTCTAACGAATAGGTTTTCGAAGCAGTCTCAGGGCGGTTTGTTAGATTATCCAGGTTTGCTCTGGTAAATTTCTTGTCATCTTTGTCTTCTTTTAGGCAAGATACAACAGGTCTATGTTGGAGCGATCAGGAAATACTAGCATTTGAGGCAATTTCGAATTTCTACAGTGCCATCGTTTTCTTTCCCGGATCTCTTTACAGCTGAGAATTTTCCCTTTCTTCCCACTCTTTCTTTCTAGCAGAAAGGTCTGGATGCTGCATTTAGATGGTAATAAAGATTCTTCTCGGTTAGTGGATTTATGTGAATTTGATGGGATTCATTGGTAATTGGTAAGAAAATGCAGTGATAGAAGTATGGCAGTGGCAGTTTGATGAGATGGTTCAGTTACTGCTCAGGTTTTGCTAAGCTTGAGCGGATTTGTCAAGTGCTGATGCTTGATTGATTTGGTACTGCTATGCCAAGAAGCTCCTGTCTATTAAGCACTCGGTTCTTGCTCAGGTACTGCTATGCCTGGGCGAATCTTTCAAGTACTGATGCTTGATTGATTCTGGTACTACTATCACAAGGCACCCAAAATTAAAAAACTACATGGTTTTTTCCTTGGCTATGACTAGAAAACCATTCTATAAAACCAATGGGTGTTTGTGGGTTGATATCATTAAAAACCATATGTGGCTAAACTAATGGGTTCTCTTGTTAGGTTTGTTAGGGTGGTATTATGGCATGGTAATCGCAGATAGCCGAGTTTGTGAAAGTGGTATTATATATTGGTAAATGAATGTGGTATACTTATAGTGTTTAAGTGTATGGTTTGTCCATGTGGTATAACATTATGGTTGTGGATGTGGTTTAATGTAGTGCTTGTTTCTGGTGATTTTATAATGTGGTTGGCTATTGTGATTTTATAATGTGGTTGGCTATTGTAGTACTGCATGGCTAAATGTCATGGTAAAGCCAATGTGCACGGTTTTGTTTTGCATTAGCTATATGATTCTCATTTATAAACCAGTAATGGTATGCTGTTTGAAGCATTTCAAGTTTTTAAGTATAAGACTATTAAGGACCGTGGATGGTTTCTTATGCATACAAGTAATGGTCTGTTGTTTGAAGCATTTCAAATATAGGCGACTAAAACTATTAAGGACCATGTAGGGTTTCTTATGTATAGTAGTACTTTTTATTGTTAATTCACTGTATCTGTTTTCCTCAATAGCCAAAAAAGAATAGGGAGCAAGGGGATTTGAACCCCAACCATTTCCGAAACTCATTCATGAACAATAATAATTTTATTTCCCCAAATATGTAAAAAACTACAGCAAAGCAAAAGGTAAACATCTAGTACAGGAGGAAAATGACGACCTTGCAATACTCACGTACTCACCTCTTGCATGTGAGAGAAAAAAATAAAGCAACAATTTACTGAATTTATAATTCTAGCAATGCAGACCAGACTTTTATATCCTTCTTAATCGAAGATGGACGCCATAGCCAGAACTTGATTCTCTGTTAAAAAATAAGGGACAAAATATCTGTCAAATCAAAGGAATAGAAAAGGAAAAATGACAAATTGCTAAGAAATATTGGAATGCCACCATCATGCTTCCACTGCCCACTCTTGGCACCATCATTATAGAACGGTCTTCAAAACAAAGGAGTCCAAGCTTGGCGAAATGAGAAGCCACAATCATGCCCCCCTAACGCTCTTAGCACTTGCCATTTGCAATCAAAGCTATCACTCGGACACAAACTGGCATTGACACTTCCAAGATCACCAAGTACCTCTCCATGCAAGCATCAAAGCTCCACTTGTTGTTTACGGTACTAAAATCAGTTCTTTGGTACATCCCAATTGTACATCTTTGAGACTTACATGAAAACAAAACTATTGAAGTTTACAAACTGTTACATGTTATAGTAACTAGAAGTCGGGTCATCCATCTTTGTTATAGTCATCAAATGTGTCAAAGAGTAAGAATCCAAATAATGAAATTTGAGCAATACAAATGGTAATTGAATGGTAACAAGGAATGAGTGTATGTCTTTGGAGTAAGCTCATGTAGTATTGGTAAGAGACAGGTTGAGTGATAGAAAATATGAAGGCACATCTGATATAGACAACAAGAGAAGCACAAAAAGCGGATCAAAGATGCATAAAGGCGTACTATACGAAGGAGAACAAAGGTGAAGATACATAAATGGAAAAGATTGTATAACTTTAGAGGCCGTCATAGGAGGAAAATGCGAATATTTTACGGTGCATCATGGTTTCAAGAAACTAGCGGTATCTTCTAGAGGGATTGCTTCACTTGGAGGTGACAAGTCATCCAAATGATGAATGTGACTGCATTGCCATATCAAAATGCTTTCGAGAACCATAGAACACAAAGACTTGCATATTCTTTGTTTACGTACACGAAGAATAGTGTGATCAAATAAGTTGGGCCTGACCCAAAGGTGCAAGCATACACACCACATGCACAAGATAGATAGGACCAGCATGTAGGGCCAAGAACTAGCCCCATAGATAACTCCCAAATAAAGCATCCTTACATATTAGTCCGTTGTATACTGCAATCCAAATGTAAATTAGCCACCCATGATAAATATGCCTACTGATTTAGTGCCGATTTGTTTTGCAGTATATGCCACTGCAATATCTTCAAAAGAAAAAGATTTCTAGCAAATTACAATGTTGTTGAAGACAAAGCACATGAACTCATATCTGATCAAAAGTAGCTTCAAAAGTAGCTGTCTTAAGCATGGCCATAACCATGCCAGGGATCTTAATCTATTCTCATACTGCATTTGGTTCCCATTTGGCTAGATAAATATGAAAAGAGGAAGAGACAAGAGGAAGAAAATCAAGAAAAGATAGAGACCTGGAACAAATCACATGGGTCAACAAGAAAATAGTAGAAAAGAAGCAATGGCTGTGAGATATGTGAGTAGGAAGGAACTAGACTGTCTGTAATAACGAAACCTAGTCTTCTCAGCCGAAATTTCTCAAGCAAAAAATCGTTACCTTCCAGTGTGGTCTCTTGGGTAAGGGAGGAGTCTGCATGCTGAAGATGAGGCTGAGGCGGCAGACGAGATGGAGAAGGTGAAGTAACCGCAGCTCCAATACCTGCGCAATGCAGAGTTGTGGCTTGAGCCTATCCGATGGAAATAGAGAAGGAGGGCGCCTCTTCCTCCATAGCCACAAGGAAAAGAGGAAGAATAAAAAGAGGAAGAATAAGAAGAAGAGCAGTTCAGCTTCAGATCCGGCACCGCCCTCCATCGT
Source organism: Isoetes taiwanensis (assembly GCA_021234155.1). Classification (NCBI taxonomy): domain Eukaryota; kingdom Viridiplantae; phylum Streptophyta; class Lycopodiopsida; order Isoetales; family Isoetaceae; genus Isoetes; species Isoetes taiwanensis. The sequence continues at coordinate 118,693 of JAJEKV010000186.1, read as the reverse complement.
GGAGACGATTTCCTCCATCTCTGCCGCTGCCGCCGTTGCACCAAAACATCAGAAAGAAAAACCCTAAAATACTAAAAAACGTTTAACCTATTGGCAAAATCGAAAATTACCCTACTACCATAAATATTTCCGTCATTTCCCCCTGGCTCCAGCTAATTTTCCGTCCAAAAAAATTTCACCCGTTAGATTTCCGTGAAATCCAAAAATAAAAAAGGAAGGGGATCCGACTATTTTAATAATAAGGTGTTTTTTTTAATATTTTAACGGATGCTTACAATGGTCCCGAACCCTAGTCTGTATAAATATTTTGCTTTAGCGCCATAAATAAAACACTTGGGTTACCTGAAAAGCCATCTGAATCGCCAAGCTTCCTACAGTTTAAATAGAACACCGAACAAAGCAAAAATTAGGGGTAAAAATGACTTGGGCTTGCCGGATGAATCTGAGAAAGATTGCCAGGATAGCATTGCGCCATAGCTACAGCTATTCTTGCAAATAAGGGGCCAGAAGAACTGGGTCTCGAGGAAGCCTCACATGCAGATAAGGAGAGGCATGCCTTCGTGCAGGCCAGCGATCTAGAAAGCATTGAGCTTCCAAGTCGAATCTGGTTGAACAGGAAAATGCTTTACTTTAGGCGCCATAGCTATGGCGCATCTGTTATCAAAAAAGTAAAAGACCGTAAGGAGACAGGTGTGCACATTCGAAATTGCCTTGCCTCCGAGCAGGCCCACAGTTGCCGTTGCATAGCATTTCCCGCTTCAAAAATTTTTTCATCGTTGGAAAGATGTGTCATAGATAGGTTAGTGACTCAAACTGCAATTTATCCGTAATAAACAATAGGTCGAAATTACAAAGGTTTACAGAATGGAAGCCTATTTTACAGAGCCGGTGGATTTGTTCAAGTTTTCAAGCTATTCTTATGGTTATTTATGTTGTTCAAGCATCATTAGTGTGATCAATTCTAGCCTACACTAAGAGCCAGTTCACATGCTTGTAAAAGGGTTCACTGTATGTGAACCGGCTCTTAGGTCTAAGTATTCTTTTTCATGTATAATCATTGGATTATAAACCAGTGAAATGTTAAATATACACAATAAGTACAGCAACATATATAAATACATGCCCGAACTGCAGTTGCGCCCCAGTGAAATCAATGCAAGCATAAACCCACCAACAACTACTTCTATAGCATGCTATTCATAACTGTAAGTACAAAATTCTGGATATGTTTAAGATTCGTGACTGGCCAAAAACTCCTCGTGAAGTATGGCTACGGCCTTGTAGTTGGTCTAGTGGCCAAAGCACCCCTTCCAAGTGCCAGAAATTCTTCTCAAAGTATGGCTATGGCCTTGCAGGAGATCTACTAACGGGGGTTTGAACCACGATGAGACCAAGGTAGCATCACGCAAATAAGCGAGCATTGAAACATTTGATTTCTCCATCATATATATGAAACCGGGGGTTGCATAACATAGAGTGGGGGCGGGGTTGCATTATTCTATAAAGACCCCATGAAACTTTGTATTTCTCCATGGTAGAGGTATGCGTCCACCCATGTATGTGATGTTAGCTATGTGAGATCATTATCGTTATTTGTTACATACAACATGGTGACCAACCTTCTTGATTGTGGCGTATAGACAAGGGGCATGCCCCAAGGCTAAATGGTCACTTGGTGGTTTTGTTTAGCTCTGTTTTGGTGCTTTGATCAAGAGTGGCCTCCTCCTGCGCTTGCTTCTTCATTTAAACTATTCAGTTTGGCATATCAATATCTTTTTAACTTAAATGGTTGAAAGATCCTAAAAATCGTTAAATGATGTGGTCTCAGCCTAAGTAAATATCTATAACATGTTAACCTTGCTAGGCATGTTAGGCCTCAGCAGGTCTAAAATGTTTTCTTCAAGCCTTGCTAGGCCTTTTCAGAATTGACTAGACATCCAAAAGTCGTATTCTTGATAAAATCATAGATTATAAAATACCTTCAACCTATGAATTTGAGGAAAACATTTTCAGAGCGATTGAAAATTTCTTAGTAGTCTTAGCATTTGTTGAAGGTTTGGCCTCTTAAATAGAATTGAATCGAACTGTATTGGATTTTATCATCCACGAAGACCAAATGGCCTATGGAACCCAAACAAAGGAAAACAGGCTTATTGCTGTCCAAGATTAAAAACCCTTGTCTCGAAGGGTTTTCGAGGGAAAACCCTTAGTAGTAACAGGCTTGCTAACCAACTATACATTCGTAGATGATTGTGTGACGATCGTGTCTCCAACAAGAATCCAAGTGAAGCTATCTATGTTTGGCATGCTCCTATATTGATATCAACATTAGAAAGCATCTATAGATAATTCTAAATATGAAATTGGATGGATTGTATCTTGGAACCAAACTTGCTAAAGTGTATGAATGCACTAACATTCAACTTATTATCTGCAGGTGTAAATGGATCAACAAGGAAGGAATCCAAGCTAGGGAACATATGCATCAAATGAAAATGTACTCTGATATTATATTTGACATTTTATAATGCATCAAGTATATGCATTAGGTTACACATAATTACATTGAAAAAGTAGTTGATTCTAATGTCTAAGCAATAAATGATCTTATATTAGTAAGTAGCGACTATAGTTTTAGAACACTGATAGAAGATCATGATATAGACCTCAGCTAGTTAATGTAAGAAGTGTGAATGTAAAACCACATATAGTTCTAGAAGACCACTATTATATTGCTTTTCTAAATATGCAAAACAATTTGCAAGAGACCAAAAAATAATAAATTACAACAGATATGTTTTGTGCTTATTTCATGATATTTGAATAAGGTCAAAGTATTTCAAAAAACAACAAAAAATACAAAAGACCTTATCTATAGTGGTTTGGTGGTTAATTATGATAATTGTTTTTGGGTGCCTTATGAGTAATCACTATAGATAGCCAAGTCCTCTTAGGCGAATATCTATGAGTAATTACCATGACAATTAACTTGGTATTGAAATTATAAAATAAACCACAACCATTTAATAACACACCGTGATATAAAAAACTAGCATGAATAACCATTATGGCATTTAAGTTGGTATAAAAAAGCACGCCATAAAGTACTTCAACTTTGTGACAGTAGAAAATCAACATAAAGAACCATTGCCACATTAAAGTTGTGTTGAAAAACCATGCTACACAACTCTGTCGATTTAATAAACCATGTGACATTAGAAAACCAACATGAATGACCACTGTTGGTGCTAGAAACTATATAATAAAATAATATCAGTTTTAATAAACCATGCTATAATAAAAAAGCAACATGAATAACCACGCACTAGTTATAAAAACCACTATGTTATGTGGTTTTTATTAGGAATAAAAATTTTGACATAAAAAACCACATCTATAGCGGTTTCCTAGTGATTTATTATAGTGGTTAAATTTTTGGGTGTCTTGTGTATGCCAGAACCTCATGTCTTTTACAAGTACTGATACGCTTGGATCAGGCATGCTCTAACATTTTGTATGAGTGAGAGCTTATTCAGGCTGCTATGGATCCATTCCATTTTGCTACTGCTATACAGATACACAGATTTTTCTTGCCTTTTCTCAGTATTTCAGAGAATTTATATGTTTCTACTATTCGGCTTGAAACTTTAGGGAGCCTGAATGGCTTATCTCAGATATCATCTTTACATCATCTGGTTACTAGGTGGGCAGACTATGTATAGAGCATTCAAGATATATTTGTAGCTTGAGGAAAATCGATTTTTGTCTCCTGTAGTATTCTTCTAGCTATGAAGATGTTGATTCTGATCCTGTAGTACTAGTTAGTTGGAAGAAGATGTTGAGGAAAATATATGAGTACTTAAGCTTCAAGTATTACATTAGATCCATAAGGGATCCTTTGTACTTCAAGGTTATCTGATCCTTTATGGGATCTCTCTGATGTAATTCTTCCTATCTGAATAAAAAAAAATTTCTTACCTTCAAAAAAAAAAGAAAAAGAAAAAATATGAGTGACACCGCTTCATCACCTTTTGGAAAGAAACTGAATGTGGGCAGTCCGCTTCTTGACAGGCTACTTTGTCTCAATCAAAGTTTCATGGTGTAGCAGAGGATAATAAGGCCATTGAAACCCATCTGAGTCTTCCAATTTCATCATGTAGTCCAGTTGTGAAGACAAAGAAAGAGACATCTCATCGATCACAATTTGAAGAATCTGTTTCACCTGGTAATTCTTTATTTTTTTTGTATGAAGTGATTATGTTTGTTTATTTGAAAGCATTTTCTTCCAGGAAATAAAAGGTCTTTAATTGCTGCAACGAGGAAAAGTAAATGCGGTGAAGTTTTTGGCAGTCCTTCCAAGTCCCCATGTACCAAAAGGATAAAGTCGCATAAAAAGCTTTTGATTTTTGAGCTAGATGGAGTGTTGATGAAGCTATTTGAAAATACAGAGCCATTGCCAAGTTGTGTCATGGATGGTGTAGAACATAAGCACCTTAATCACACAAAGATAGTTGTATTGCGCCCCAGAGCCAAGGAGCTTCTAGAGTGGTGCATGGAGCACTTCAAGATTGCCATTTGGATAACATTGAGCAGCACTGCAACTAATCTTATTCTGAATCACATGTTTGAAAGAGCTGTTCGAGAAAAATTACAGTTTACATGTTCTTCAGCTAAGTGCACAAATACGGCATTCAAAGTTGAAAGGAAACCTGTCTTGTTGAAGGAGCAAAGTTTATTCTGAAATAAAGGGAGGTTGGATGGACAAAAATACATTGCTAGTCGATGATATGGCGTACCGTGGTTTTAAGAACAGTCCACATACAATGGTATGCCCTAATACTTATCAACCATCCAGAAGAGATGGTGACTTCCTATTCGAACATCTAAGACCATGGCTGGAACTACTGTTAGAAGCTGAGAATGTGGAAGTGTATCTTCAAGCCAATCCATTAACTACTTTCTGGATAAGGTTTCGAAGAAAGCAATTGATACTCTTAAGAAATACAGATATCGTTGACATCAAAATGAGCCTATTCACATCACTTGGAGTTTTTATGCAAAATTGAATTTGAAACAGTGATTGAATCTGGCATTGTAGGTCTGGTATTTATTGTGGCACAGAAAGGAAAGCTTATCTCACGATGAAACGGTCAATCCGTTTTGAACAGTGTTTTATATGATCCTTGACCATGGTTTTGTTTAGTGAAATTGTATCATTATAATTGTTGTTGTATTTTCTCACACAAGATAAGTGACCAAGTCTTGGCTCTTGTGTTGAATTAATAAAATACATGCCTTGAGGGAGTTCTTTGATAAGTTGTGTATAAGCCTTCATGTAATTTGCAGATCTTCATGTAATTTGCAGATTGTGAATGGTTCTACATTTTTCCCTTTTACTAAGCTGTTACCTTTCACTGGATTTCTTCAAACTGCAAAACAATACATAAAATAAGATTCTTCATTCATCTCTCCAACACTAAATTTAGGGGCCTTCTTAAAGAAAAAACTAATGATCACCAAGGAATGCTTTGAATCTGTAGTGATGTAATTAGCAGTTGCATCTATATGTATTTTTATGGGTCTTTTCTACTTTGTAACAATCAGCTTGTAGTTCATGTACTTACAAATGTTCATTGGAAGTCTAGTTCAACTTGAAAAACATTCTGTCTTTTCTTATCTCTCATGCAACAAGCAACAGCCTAGTAGATTGTTTTGGCAAATCCTGTTGCTCATAAAATGCAGGTGGAATATACACCATGTTCTGCATTTGCAATCCATTCCTTCAAGATCCTTGACATTTCTATAATGCAAGAAGATAATTAGATTAAAAACATAACTAATTTAATGAAACTCAGATTGAATTAGATTACAAACATAACCAGTGTTCGAAATACACAAAAAACACATATATAGAACCATATTATATTATCTCTGTCAACTTGTTTACAAAAATACCCGTCCAAACCAGTTTTCACATACCAGTTTTCACATACGAGTTTTCACAGGCCAGTTTTCATATAAAAAAAACACAGTTACATTATGTTATATCGGTCAAGTTTTTACAGAGAAACCAAGTACAACTGTTCAAAAACCCTGTTCTGGAGTCGAAAAACTAAAGAAAAGAAGATAGTAAAACTATACTTTATGAAAAACTGCAGATTTAAAAAACTTTTTTAATCAGGCATCTTGAGCTGAATTTTAAGGCCACCATCTCCACCAACTTCAGTCTTCATCTTCAACAGGCGTTCCTCATGGAAGCAGGCACGATCTACCCACTGCTGTACTTTTTCAGTAACTGAAGCTCCCTTGTGTTGCAAAATCATCACCTCTCTGCAACTAAATCGAGCTTGAAAACTGATTTTTTGAAGCTTCAGGCTTGATTCCTCCATCGGGGGCTTCCTCGGGGTGCTCTTGGTGCGCGGCATTACTGAAATGAGAAGGAAAAGCAAAGTAAAGGAAAGGAAAATGAGATGGTTCGATCCTGTTGAGGTTCCGAAATTTATGGGTAAATTTGCATGCATACATCATTGTCCTATACAGGACCTATGTAGGACACTATATAGGACCTATAATAGGACCTATCATTGTATTATATAGGACCTATCATTGTCCTATATAGATAGGACACTAAGCAACTATTCATATAGGACACTAAAGAACTATTCATATTGCTACTACTTTTATTTGTTTGAAGAAAATGTTACATTTTTAAGCAAATTTGTGTATCTATCAAAATGCACGTGCCACATCATCATGCACGTGATGCCATGTGGACAAGTATTTGTTTTTTTTTTTTTTAAGGGCTAGATGTTTAGGTTAATATGTTAATGTTAAGTTAATATGTTAATGTTTAGTACAAGTTAATGTTAATGTTGTATGTTATGTTGTAACTTTATAAGTTAACTTAAATAAGTTAACTTACAACTTGTTAAGTTAACTTGTTAGTCCATGTGGTAGTCCATGTGGCAATCCAAGTGACAGTCCATGTCAGCATTCAATGAGCCAAGTCATCAAACACGTGTTATGCCATCCTAGTCATCATCACCACATATTGTCATCATGTGCCAGTCCAAGTGGTGGTCCATGTAAGTAGTCCATGTGGCATGCCATGTCAGTAGCCCATGTGGTTGTCCATGTAAGCAGTCCATGTGGAGTCCATGTGCATTTGGAAGTATATGTGGACAAGTAAAAGTTTTTTTTTTGAGGGCTAGTTATTTAGGTTAATATGTTAATCTTGAGTTAATATGTTAATGTTAAGTGTAAGTTAATGTGGCACTACATGTGCCACATCACCATGTGCCAAGCCAAGTGGCAGTCCATGTGCCAGTCCAACTGGCAGCCCATGTAAGCAGCCCATGTTAATTATAAGTTAACTTATATAAGTTAATGTTAAGTTAACAACATGTGCCACATCATCATTAAACATTAAAAAAACATTAAAAAAGAAAACATAAAAAAACATTAAAAAAAAAAATCCTATCTAATCCCCCCTCAAGTTAACTTTTAATTATATGTTAACTTATACATGTGGCACAACATCATTAAACATTAAAAAATATTAAAAAAAAAACATAAAAAAAGATACCCATGTTTTCTTTTTCCTATTGAGCCTGTGGGATATATGAAACTAATATCTTCAGCCCTAAATTTCTTCAATCCATCTGCTGATTTGACGGATCTGGGTGCCTAATTGTAGCTAGGCATCAGTGGGCATGCTAAAAAACAAAGAATGGTGTCGAATTGGTAGGTAGGCATCCGTGAGCATGCTAAAAAACAAAAGAATGGTGTCGAATTTGCCAAGAATCAAGTCTAGTACAACTTCTGATAATCTGACATAACAGGTTTATACAGGTTTATACAGGTTTACAGTCTCCAAGCCTAAACTCCTAAACAAAACCATGCATTTAAAATTCCAGTTTACTCTTTCAAAATAACATGCAATTGACAGAGACTTTATTGATAATCCGTACAATCTGATAAATCTGATAAATCAGAAATATGGTACAAAGCCAAAAAAAGGACAAATCAGATAGAGTCAGATACCTAGTCTTCATCATCAGATAGAACATCGGGGAGATTGTCTAAAATCTTTTCACTATCAGCTTCACTAAGTGTGTATACAACCTGGTTTCCCTTCAATCGATGTTTTGCCTGTGGCATGACCAATTTAATTCCACAAACTTGACTTGTGTAGACTATGGCTTTTGGCTCGTCTGAACAATAGATATAGCTTGTACGTGATCTTGGTGCCTTTTTATAATAAATACCTTCAAGAAGCTCCTCTCCTGCATAAAATATTTGCCCATTCACCTCAAAGTCTTCCTTAACAACATAGGTTGTCTTTGTACAACACACCAACCAAAATAGTGCTCCCTCTTCATTATATTTTGGAGCAGCAACAACAAAATTGTCGCCTACTCCTATGCTATCTTTTAGAACAGTAGATAGCTCAGAGAATCTTGTTCTTTGAGATTTACGTTCCTCATATTCATCACGTAGAACATTGCTTGGTTGAATAATCACAAGCTCCCAATCGTCTACATATTCTTTGTTCATGCATTTTTCCCATTCTACATCAAAGCAATTTGCACAAAAGCAAGACAAACGTCTTACATGCAATTGCGTAGGGCATTCTAAATTGAATGCATGAACAGAATGGATGTTCCTTGTGTCCTCCATAGTATCTGCTGCCCAAAGGTTGTTCCTTTTCACCCCCACCTTCCTAAAACCATCTTCTTACTAGTTTTTTTTTCAAACTAGAAGATGGAGCACTAGACGAAAAACCATCCCTGGCTACTTTAACTATATCAGCTGCATTTTCAATTTTTATGGACTGTACTCTCTTCATCAATTCCCTCAGCCACCATTTTAATTCTGCGGCTTTGCCATCATGCTCTCCCTTCCCATGGTTTGAGCCAAAAAAATTCCACATCATCTCAATTTTTGTGGCAACTGCATACCTTCCAACAAAGTAGAAGGGTCTTGCTGCTTTGAACTGTGATGCTGCTCCATCTGGAAAGACCCAGTGCTTATCTGGATCTATACCTTGTTGTTTCATAAACTCATAATGCATCATAAATGCATGCTGAACAAACAGTGTATCGTGCTTTGTATCATCAGATATATAATAATGAGTGTCTTTGATCACATCCCCTGACATAGGGTCTACAAAGTACGTAATATGCACCAAGATGGTAATCTGTATGCTCGTCCAATATGCAGATTGCACTTGGTTCTGCAACTGGATAGAAAAATTCTCATGGAGGTAAGAAGTTTTGCTTCTAGCCTAGCTGACTCTTGATGTAATATTTTGTGCCCTTGCAAAATCAGGACTTTGTGTTTCTTCAGGAATATCCAGAAGAACAGAGGAATACATAAAAGAATTTGTTTATTATCAGAATCTTCATCTCCAGTTTTTAAGATGATCCCACATATCTTCAGGTGGAGGTACAAACACCTATTGTGGCCTTTGCTTTTCAGATCTCGTGGTAACAAGGTAAGCCAATTATTGTCCCTGATTGCTTAATTATAATGTCATGTGCCTTGCAATCAGTGCTTTGTGTTTCAATAGGAATATCCATTATGTTTCAATAGGAATATCCAGAACATCAGAGGAATACATAAGGTATTTGTTTATTATTAGAATCTTCATCTTCAATCTTGAAGATGATCCCACATGAAATCTTCATGTGGAGGTAAAAAGATCTATTGTGTTCCTTGCTTTTCAGATCTCCATTTCTGATGGTAACAAGCTAAGCCAATTATTGACTCTCTTGATGTACACATTCTGATTGGATTTGATATATGATTCTTCCAATCCTTTAATATAATAGGGATGGATTGTAAGGCGTGTCATATATGTGAACAAATTCTCATGCATTTCTTGCAATTGCAGTGCTTGCTTAGTATGGAATGCCTTTTTTTTTTTGCTGATACATATATCTGTAACTTCTAATCAAACAGTGTTTGATCAGTACAGTTTTTTTGCAAGACTAAGGGAAAAAGAAGTTGTGTTCATGATTCTTCAAAATTTGGTACATATTTTGAGCAACAATGCTTTTGTATTTTCTTGAGCTTTAGGTTCTGTATGCCATGGTTACACTATTTAGATCTCCTTCTCAAATGTTTGGATCATGTTCATGGTCTTCTATTTGTTAGTTTCTTATTTTATAATATCTACAAGTCTTACGCCATGTTTTATGGTTTCGGCTTTGCTTCACTGCTACTAAAAATCTGACTTGATGATTTTGAGACCACATAACATGATTGCACTCTAATACTTGCTTGGATCGGATTACTTTCAAGGACAAGTCTGTGACTTTTTTTTGTGCATGTCAGCTTAATCATTCAGATGTAGATAACACATAGAGTGTTAAGGACTAAGATCAATTTCATGTTGGCTCTCTTGATGATCGAATCATGCATGCAAGAAACCAAATGAACTATGGTGTAAAGGCTGGTGATAGCCTATTTTGGAATAGGGTTGCTTATAGTGCTATGGAGATAATTCAGAGTAGAAAGGGAAGCCAATGATAGTGCTATGGGCACACTTTAGAGTGGAAACGGTAGCCATATAGAGTAGTTCATTCTTTGCTTTAACCATAAATAATGATTTTGGTCTTCTGTTTTATATAGCATTTTTATTCTAACCATAAATACTGATTTTGATCTTCTGTTTTATATAGCATTTTTATTCTACTATTGTTTCTTGGATGGATGTAGCTTACAACATTTGTCCAGTCAGGTTCTGTGTTCTCAGGGGGTCAATGTATAATGTGTGTGCTACATTGTTTCTTTATGCAATTAGTTTATTTTAGCTTTGTCTATTCTATTTCTATTCTATTTAGTTGAAACTGAAGCCTGCAAAAAGAGCATTGGAAGTATGAAAATCATCTATTAAATTGTCAGCATGCTTCATCTTTACTATTGAAGGATGGACTTAATTTACAATGCAATAGAGAAGCATTGTGGCTTGATTGTTGGTCTGGCTCTGCACACGTCCTCTCACACACGTCCTCTCACAGACAACTCAACGTCCTTTCCTTTCTATTCAGGATTGATAGGGAAATACAACATAGAAAAGGATGAAGGATGTATGATATTCCCATGTGTTATGATAACAAACTTACAGCTTAATGGCAATATCTTGATCTTCTCAGTAATTTGGTCCTCTATAATAAACTCACATGTGTACACTACTTGAGCAATAATAGTTTCTCTGGTAGCATTTTAGACTGTCTGCAAATAACTCTATTCTTGCAGTTTTAGAGGTGCCATTACCTCAAAATTGGTTAACTGCTCTGCCTAGAGATTGGGTCTCAAATCTAATGTATTAGAAAAAATTCTGGTTTAGCTAGACAAATGTTATCCTCTTTGGTTCTTTCTTGCTTCGGCGGCTACGGTTCTGCAGGGTTTTTAACAACTCAGTCTCTAAAGTTGTGCATCAACTCAGTTGTTTAGGCATTTTATAATTTTTTAGGTTGTAATGTTTTGATATGAGTATGCAAGTGATTTAAGAAATCTTGATTTGCTCATCATGCTAAGGTCATTTTCTCTTATTCAACAAATGGATATGAATTGCTCTAAACCATTGGATATTTACATACATTCTTGCATTGCCAGATAGTACACGCACAGTATGCAGGTGCTCCAGTTATGTGGATCCTTCCAGAATCTTCAAAGCCACCTCACTCATCTTGCAAACAATAACGTGCCTACAAATGTGGAGGTCCATTAAGATGCATCAAGGATTATCTTAATCAAGGTGAATCTGTACTCCTGAAACATGTTATTCAATGACTTTTTGTGGTAGTGTAAGCTTAGAATCGCATAAATCATCCATGTTGACACCTGACGATTGTATTCTCCAGCCGTGTTTCCTGTTTAATAGCGTCTAAGAATTACACTAAGCATGCTAGCTAAAAGTCATATGAATCCATGACTTTCTCCCTTGATCCATGGCTTTCTCCCTTTTAAATGGGAAGTTCTTGCGATGTAGGCTATACATTATAAAAATGCATATAGTATATCCAGTGCAAGCCTCTGAGACACAAAAGTTGAGAAGAAATCTAAAAATCTATGGGAAAGGAAGATTTTCTTACTAGAAATGGGATGGGTCGGACACAAATGATTTGGAAGATTGGGATCTAAATTCATGTTTTTAGTGGTGCCCAGATTGACGAGTTTCTGAAGATCCTACATGTGTCTTTTGCAGATCTCTCCAGCTTGTCCCCTTTCAAACCTGAACCTTAAGCTTTCTTCGCTTCAGTTCACATTCTTAGTGGTGCCCAATTGAGTTTGTAAAGACAAATCTCTAGATGGTGATGATATTTACATATTTTGACTTGAGATCTGCAATTTTAAAATCAATTAAAAACTATTTTGCTGTGTGAAAATAGGAAATTTGATCTCAGGCATAATAATCAAAAGTTGTTCATGTTGTTAGGAAGGCGATTGTTTTGCTTTGTCCTTTGTAAGAAGAATTCTCCTTTGTAACAAGAGCTATGCAATGCATATTAGCATGAAAAGAATAGAATAGAATAGAATAGTTTTTTTAACATCCACGGAGACCAATAGGTCATGGGACCCATACAATGGGCTAGTACAATCATTACTACTAGGATTAAAAAACCCCTGCCTCGAAAGGTTTTCAAGGGAAAAACCTTTGCAATAATGATGATACTAGACAAACAGAGATAATGACTACTGGGGGCTCAGTAATTGCAGACGTTTATCTAGAACCTCAAGTATGTATAATGCCAAGTCATGCACAGATGGTGCTCTGAGAAGTTGTAGAAGCGTGGAATGGAATGCTAAGGTCAAAAAATGATTCCGGACTATCTCAAAAGCAGGGCAACTCAGAAGAGTATGGCTTTCATCTTCAATAACCTGTAACTGGCAACAGGCACATAGTCTCGCTTCTCGCGGCAATTGCGGCCGCTCCCATCTACCTGTCTCATTCAGAGTCATGGAGACTCTAGGAGAATCTTTATAGAATCTTCATTAGATGGCTGTGCATTTGGCTTCTATTTGGTTTTGTACAGTCCCTCATAGTACCAAAACTTGTATATAAATATAATTTGTTGAGAGGGGTAAATATTACTTTAATCAATCAAACAGGGCCAGGCAAGTCAATAATAGAATAGACAAAATATTATTTAATTGACCACACAGGGCCATGCAACGAAACTATACATGGTACAACTCTAGACAATCTCGAGCTCAAGATATAGTTGTTTTAGGAGTAACATGTCACCACTAGACCAAAGGCCCAAGTGCCAGCATTTCCTATACTAGTAGGATATGCGTTACGAGTACAACGGTCTTGAAGACAATCTTACTTGAGGGGCTGAGGTTTAGGGGAACAACATGAAAATTGAGTAGCAATTTTTGTTTAAAGATCGGCTACATACTGCTAAATGGCATATACCTACATTCTCGAATGGAAATTGAAAAGCAAATTCCATGTATACAAATATTTACAGGTTACTTCCAACCATCACACATTTAATACAAGCTAAACTAATTTATGTTGAAACTAATTTATAGTTTATCTCAAAAAACAAGTTATATCACTATAGAAATTCATCCCAAGAAAACAAGTCATTGAAGAAGATTATCCTAGAATTAAGTTATACTAGTTATGGTGCCCGGCGTTGCCGGGCGTAAATACAATTTTATTATACAATCATATGAATAAGATGTAGGATTTAGTAACATATGTAGGGTTGTCAATCACGCTCTTTCTAAAGTATTGTCTAAGTTGGACGTTCATTACATGATGATAGTTGTTCATTTGTGTACTATTTTTGTATTAGATATGTGGAAATTACTATTTGTTTGTACAGTCTCGTGCGTACATGAACCTATCTGCGTACATGAACCTATCATTCTCATTCTCATTCTCATTCTCATTCTTCTTCTAGATAATTTCGCGTGCTTTCTAGTTCTTGGCCAAATAGTTAAAGATCCAACATTTTCGTGCATTGCTTTTGGCCACATAGCAACATAATAAAAGGCAACAACTTGGTCATGAGGAATGCCCTTAGTCGTGTTACAATTTTTATGTTTTGTTTTTGCTTAGGGAAGGGGTATTTTTGCTTCATAATGGGGCATCATTTTACGTTAGTGTGTTTTGTGCTTAGAAAAGGGTGTCTTATTTTTGCTTAAGGTGGGAGGGTGGCTTTAAATTTATTTGGAATAGGAGGGTGAGAATGTTCACTTATATGCGGAATAGGAGGGAGAGAATGTAAAGTGAACATTTTTATGTTGAATAGTAATGTAAAGGAATGCTTTTAAGTGGTATAGTAACGGTGCTCAACATTGCTGGGCATAATTTGGGATTTTGGAAACTTGTGCATTTGCATAGAGTGACTTCTGGGCCCTTGGATCATTTTCAGAACTTGTAGAGTAACTTCTGGGTTGTTGACCATTTTAGGATTTTTTAGAATGCAAGTGGCCATGTCTATGAGTTGTTGAGGTTGTTTACCGAATTTCATGGATACACCATCTCTTGCTGCTTTATTATGAATGTGGATGTGTTGTGGCTATGAATGTGTTGTGAATAACACCATGTAAACTTTGAAGGCATTGCATTGATTGCATTATTTAGTGTGTATTGCATCTTTATCTACAAAGATCTTGGCTTATTTTCTACCACATCCAAAGTTAATATTGTAATGGGAATGTATTGTCGCGCACAAGACACATAAGTGAATGTGTATGTCATTTGGTAGAAAGGGAATTGGACACCGAACACATGATGGGATGCATTTCCAACTTCAAGATGTTAAAAAACATGATGGAGTATACTTCCAACTTCAACATTTTCATGTCCTTCAGATGTTCATGTTGTTCCACGTGGAACTACATCAATGTCTTTCTTAAAATGCATTGTCACAACTTCCCATACATTACAAAATTGTCATGGAAGGCTTAGATTTTCTTTTAAAACTCCTTACAACTAAGGGACACATTTCATACATCAAAGTGCATTGTTTTGAAAATATCTTGAGAATGGCACAAATGATTTTCTTTGAAATATATTTTTCATGCTTGCTGCAATGAATGCATTCTCGAACTTTAATCCACATTCACATCATCGTAATAATGCATTATGACCATCCGTCTTATTGCCCATAGTTTGCAAAAGCACCTACTGCAATAGTGAGTTTTAACATTGAAATGGACTTTACTCGATCCGTGAACTACCAACTATACCACAACATTGAAATGTAAACCTCCCCCAAAAAATCTAAACACATAGTAAATCCCCGATATTAGGGCTTAATTGAATTCCAATCAGTAAAATACAAACTAATGTAGAAAAGATCGTGGATATAATGAGCTCTCAACCGCACTTCCTTAAGCTCTGTCATGGCATTCTCACAAATTTGCCGCTCAGTTGTTAAGCATAACAAAAGGGTGTCTTTGAAGATAACATGAAGATGAAGTTCTTCCATGTCTTGCTTTACGAAATAAGGAGGCCCTATTTACCTTCTTGCACGAATGGGTAAATAATCATAAAGTCAAGCACATAAATACCGATGCTTCGTTGTTTTGCAACACTTTCATTTTGTCAACCCCGCATTTGTCTCATATATAGCTCTGCTTGCCCTAGCTCCCTCGTGGAAATAAACACTTTGTATTATAAACCAAAATGGAATAAAGAAACCAAAATGGAATGAAGAAGCATCTCACTACAACTGTACCATGCATTGACTAATGTAGGCTGATGAAGAAGTAGACTCGAAAGAATTAATAGCTCTGCTTTCCCCTCGCTTGCCCTTTATCCCTTTAAAACCCCTATATATGTGTTTTCAAAGCCCCTATGGCAGAATGTGCCTATTCTGTATTTAAAGCCCCTATGGCAGAGTTTGCCTATTCTGTATTTAGAAGATTGTAAATTGTGCATTTCAATCCAATGTATTACAAAAGCACAAAGAGAAACAAAAGAATTTATTAAAGAGAAGGAATTTTCCAATTGTTTGTGTTTGTAAACACCTGCCGCTTTGCTACATTACGTAACATGCAAACCCGATGTGAAGATATAGAACATGATATAGTGTTGTAGATGAACTTGTTTGGCATATATGAGATGCTATAGCAGCACAAAAAAGCACAAAAGGATCTAATAAAGAGAAGGAATTTACCTCCAACTATATTGTTTAGCTTCAATATGCTTGTTTGCCTTGAGTGCTCATGGAGTGTCTAAATCAATCATACTCCACCGTAGGGCAATGATGCGGGGCTGATGCCTAGATTAGCAAACTCGCAAAAAGAAAGACCAAAATATTTAGATCCAAAAGCTACTCGGGCATGTTCTTCATTTGTTTAGAGAGCTTCCATATCTTAAAACGTAAAAGCTCTGTTAAGCCCATTCCTTTCCTTAATATCACCGGTCCCCGCTAAGACCACTACGAAAATGATCGAGCTCTACTAAAACCATCTATCGAGTCGTTTCCACAAAAGCTCTCCTTAAAAGATCCGGATCATGAAACATGATCTACAATCCCAAAATCATACTGTGGACGTATATAGAAACAAATGCAGAGCAATAACATCCGTATCCACAAAATAAAGATATGAATGCATGAGCCAGCCCATAAAAATAGAGATGCGATCAGAGCCAGCCCTGTGTAGAACCCATCCGACTATTTTTCCATTTTGCAAGAGCTCTAGAAACAAACACACTTTGTTATGACATTGCATCGATTCAAGACAAAGCCCGATTCCATGATGTGATATCCCTCTCGTGCATCTGTTCAAACAACCGAGATGCTTCATTGAGGCAAATCCACATATCATCAATAAGCGTAGCACTGAATAAAGCATGGCGGTCCAGAAACTTGATCCGGCAAATTTATTGAGTAGCCGGAATCGTATGACCGCATCTATGCATTCCTTGCGCCCCAACCAATATCCAAAGAAAAAATACTGGTTATCTGAGATCCGTGGCATCATGCGAGCTGGCATCGCCTACCGAATAGATCTGCGGAGATAGTCTTGAAAGAATACGTGTCTTCCATGCCGCCACTTCCCCAGAATCTGATGATCCGCGTTTCACCACTCTGTTTTTTCAAAGGTTACCTCCCCTTTCGAAATCATACGAAGCCAACTTTCTGATTTTAGGATTACCGGAAATATTTCAGGCAGCTAAACTACCTCATAATCTTAGGAAATCACTAAAAAAAAATTCCAAAAACATTTTCTGCCAGGCCGGATAATCCCAAATTAACAAAGTAGATTAATCATCACTACTAGATTGCTACTTCACAGCTAAACATAATAACCACTTCAGAGCTACATCACAGCTACAACTTTCAAGACAACACCTTCCATCAGCAACAAAATCAATAAAACAATCAATTAATCTAACCAACATTTCAAAAACCCCAAAATCAAATATATTCTATATTCAACATTTAACAGAAGATACATTTAATACAAACTTACAGAAGTAGGAAATCAGAATCAAATACACTTATAATCTTTTCTTCCTTCTTAAATACTTCCTATAAAATACAATAAATAACCAACTCAAAGTCTAAGTAAAAAAAAAAGGAAGAAGAGAAACTAAGAAACTTGCAGCTTCTTGGCAAGAATTCACGCATCAGACAGATTATTAATCTGAATGATAACCTTGTTAATGCAGAACTTCTAAAAGCACATTGAACAATGGACTACGTTGAAAAACAAGATCCAAATCCGTAACATAGACGTCATCAATTTCACACAATAATAAAGAGGTCAATTAGCGGCGTCTGTAGTGACAGCTGGGTCACGTCTATGCGACATCTGGCCATGTGACACAGATGTGACTAGACGACGATAGAGACACGTCGCACGCGACACGGTCCAGACGTCACAAGCAATGCAGATAGACGTGACACAGACGCCCGCATAGACGTGACACGTGACAATGCGACATCTAGTAGAAGTTGCATGCTACGTTGACTAGACGTCGCATGTGCATAAATATATATAAATATATTTTAATATTAATTAAAATTAATAAATTAAATAAAAAAAATACTGGACAGATGCTAACAAAAAGATTCATTAAAGGTAGTATCCACCCTTTTAGCCTAGATCTAATCTCTCTCAGACTTGGTGGAGTAGTCATCCGAGTAAGTGATTTGAGGACGTCTTTCATGATCAACTTGGGATCCATCATGATGAGGTTCGAATGACTCTCCAAAGTTCGATGCTCCCTCGTCGGACACTTCCACGTCCTCAGCGAAGACTTGATTCATGTATTCCACTGCTTCCTATAAAAAACAGAAGAATACAACGTCAATAAGGCATTAATGTAGTTCGTAGAATTACAATTACATATCCCACGTACATTGCAATTCCCATGATGTGGGACAGTTCCCTCTTCGTATAACTGTTGATATAGGTAAACAGCTCTAGGAGTAGTGGCCTTTAAGTTAGGATAAATTTTAATTTTTAACCCAAGTTTCGTTCGCACCACTAGTTAAGTTAGCATTAGGTTAAGAATTTCAGTTAAGTGTCATATAACTTTTTTATTGAAAATGTTAACGAAAATCATGTTCGCACTATGTTCCCACCTTTAAGTTAGGACAAATTTATTTTTTAAGTAAAAGTTTCGTTCGCACTACTAGTTAAGTTAGCATTGGGTTAAGAATTTTAGTTAAGTGTCGGTTAACTTTTTAAAATAAAAATATTTAACAAAAAATATGTTCGCACTATGTTGGATTAAGTTAGTAAAATTAACACAAAATTAACTCAATCCAGAAAATACACTAAAAGTTAAAGTGACCTTAAGAGGTCACTTTAAGGTAGTTAAGGCCATTTTGATGATAATTTAAGGTAACTTAACGAGACATGTATGAACATATTGTCTTTATGTTAATTTAAAGGATAACTTAAATTGGGCATGTGCAAATGCATTTCATGGAACTGTCGTTAGGTTAATTTTAACGGGAATCCTTAACTAAGTTTGGTCTGAAGGCAGGATCCAGTTAACATTAACTAAACTTAAAGGTCAAAATTAACTTAATCTTCACCTAACCGCGGGTGCGAAGGCACCCTCATTATAATTAATGTGAACTAGTTTATAGCACTTACGAGTCTATGATAAAACCCTTTCCAACCGCCGGAGCCCAAGTGAGACGGAATTCATTTACTTACAGTTGCTTTCGCATTCCATTCTGTATGTTTCTTCAGACTGAGGATCCTTTGCACGTTCATAAGCGATCTGATTGCAAGGCACACAACATGATCACAAGTTAAATTGAACGAATGGCAACAAACCTTGGTATCTTCCTTATGGAGATTAAGCAGTTTAGGGACCTTTGACTTATTTTGGCATCCGACTTTAATTTATCAATCACTCTTTGCCTTTGATATAAATCGATAGATCAACACAATATTGGGAGGGAAAAAAAAAAAAGAAAAAAGAAAGAAAGACTATGACTAGGTTATATACTTCCTTTTTCGTTGAAGCTCGACCATCATCAAAACGAGCTTCTTCCAGTCAAAGCTCTTCGCCTTTTCTATCTCTGAAAACAATCTTTCATTTTTGTTTTGACGCTCTCTATTTTATGGTGGTCATAAGCGCCAGGCCACTCCCCTCGACGCCATGAGGCCATAAATGAGAGATATTATTTGAAATTATGTTCCTCAAGACATTTCCCCAACCATCCTTTTTAGGAAGATCCTCCCTGGAGCATAAATGGTGGGTATATAAAAGCGTGTATGTCAGCTATGCACAAGGAATAGTTGCCAGGTCTCAAAGTGTGGTCAAGTTTGACACAATTTCCACGATACACCTGGTACAAACAATTTTGGCCAAACATATCAAATCTTTCAAACTCCGAAGGCACCAAACTCTGCTTAGCTTCTTGAGACTTTTTCAGCTTCGACCGCTCCTCCTTAGCTAGCCTGACCATGTTTAAAAATCCAGGTGGCATGGGAGCTGACCAAAAATTGACAGTAGCAAGAGTGCTTCTTTCTTGATCGAATAGTCCAAGCCTAATTTGACAATGATATTGCAAAAGAAACCCATTGGCAGATTCAGCAAAAGCAGCATTGTAGTATTCAGCAAAAGCAGCATTGCAGTATCCATGCTACTGGGTATTTTCACCTGCCGACCAAACTGGGTCTGTCAAATGCAAGCCTTAATGTAGAATGTGCATGGTTGCACCATTTCGCTGTTGCATCAATTGAGCTGGCCCATTTCCATGTTTCTGTGTTGCTTTCTATTGAGCTATGGCAGGACTGGGCATCGCTAAAGGGTGCGATTGATTCTTGTGGCAGGGCAATCACCCAGTCTGTAGTTGATTATGCATCTACAATCGGCTGCCAATGGTTTGCATATCCAACTTCTACTGCATCTTCTGGCGCCATCCATCATAACTTGCCACAGCTTGCCGCATTCAAACCAGAGTCGCCGCACTCAGCAAGTTGCTTCAACATCAGACAAGAAGCGAGATTCACAACTTACTGTATGCTTTCTTCATTGAGCTTCGTTGATACTTTATCGATTAGGGCTTCCTTGATACTGTATGCTGTTGTAGGAAAAGAAACAACGCCCAAGAAGGGCCCAATTGGTTCGCTTCCTACTCCCTGCGCCTGGAGATCGCTCACACCTAGCACTATTTACTAGCACCTGGAGCTGTAACAAGATTGCCACTCAGAATGTCCAGATTATTCTACCATCTTGATTGGCATTGCCATGACCCTCAACGTAAAGGGTTTCCAGTCCGGGTTCTCGCCTCTGTCATGATGCACAAAAGGGGGTCTCTCCCTTAGTTTTGGCCCAATCAACCCAGTCCAGCCAAGTGGACCCATTTTCAATGGTCCCATTTTGGTATTTAACATTTCAATTAAAATGCTAGTTAACAACACTTAAAACGTGCTATTAAAAAACATGGATCTTCCAATCGGAAATAGTTCTTGCGCCTTCAAGAGCTCGAATACAACCTGATCTTTCTACAATAATTTGGCCCAGTTCAATACAATATATAGTACTTTTGCAGTTTGTTGAAGGTTAGAGTTCTCCAACTTAGACACATTTAGTTCAATTTCGCAAGTCCATAGGTGAGATCCTTTTGACTTAATACAAAACTACTTTGGGCCAAAGAAATGTTCGCGACGGACTTGGCCGCCGCGATAAATTTCTTGTACATATAAAACACAGTCTACTAGTGAATGCACTCCTCGATGTCTTATTCTATTCAAATATAATTCCATAAGAGAAAGCATTAACTTGCTCATTAAAAGCAAGATTGGAAATGCTTTTCCCCACAGCATTCATATGGAAAAAAGGGGAAAAAGGACCTTTTTTTTTTTGAAAACTCCAAAAGCAACAATCAATACAAATAGATCAAGGGTAACTAGTAGATACTTTTCACATACGCCGGTCACAAGATGAAAATCCTTGCATAGATTGACAGTCGTCACATATGTTGTGAGACGCCATGTAATGTCTATTTCCACATGTTCTGAAAGGACTAGAAACATAGAACGTGATGTCCAAATCACAAGAAAGTACAGACGGAAGGAGCCATCTTTAAGTGAACATGGAAGTAGGACCACATCCATAGACATGAATCACTTCATCACATGGATGACATGGGTGACAATTTACACCTTACCAAGCGCGCATCTATTCTTGACTCCATGGTAGGGACATTGTGATGACCCCCAATTTCCTTAACCTAGACGGTAATGTGCTAACAACTATTTGGCAAGAGGGTAGGTGGGCCAAAAACCATATAAGAAAAATACAAGTCGAAGTAGTGGGGGCCTTGTTTGGCCCATGGGTAGTGAGACATGTCCAATACACAGTTCTTTTCTCGTGGACCATGATTAAATCTTCATAATTTTAATCTTGTATCTTATTATTTTGACATATCAGCTACATGTAAGGATTCTAGATATAATCAATGCCTAGATTGCTTTCCTGTGGGTCTTTAACTAACACGAGAACATGCATGTCTTAGTTTGAGTGTGATTTTTAAACTACTTTATTTTTCATTGGGGTGTCTGTCGTCTTGTCAAACACGTACTGTTTTTCAGTTGAAAGGATGAGGTCGATAATTTGCTATTTAGAGCAGAGTTGGTCCATTGTTTAAGCATTGCATTTTGTTTGTCAGAGTAGCAGGAAGAAGCGCCTTTTGCGCCAATCAGATCATCATGTGGGCAATTCTCTGCAGCTTTTGAAATGTTTAATAACTTTTATGTCAAATCTGAGTATTTTTGCAGCAAATAGTAATTTTATGCTTTAAATCCAGAGTTCTGTACTCAGATAAGAATTGGCCATTGACATAATTCTATATTGTTGAATTGCAGGGGTGCAATGCAGAAAGTTTTGTTGATAATAAGCATGCTAGCAAGTGTAAAAATTGTGCATGGAGATGGGGGATGGAGTGTAGCTCATGCAACATTCTATGGTGGAAGTGACGCATCTGGAACAATGGGTACACTACATTTTTTACTGATCTGAAAACATTTCTCTTTAACGCAATACTATATTCTGGTCTAACGCTCATATTATGTTCCAATTATGTTATTTGTATCAGGTGGTGCATGTGGCTATGGAAACCTGTATGCTCAAGGATATGGCACCAACACAGCTGCCCTGAGCACTGCTTTGTTCAACAAAGGTCAAACGTGTGGTGCTTGCTATGAAATAAAATGTTATGATGATCCTCAATGGTGCAACAAAGGGAGCCCTTCAATTATAGTCACTGCTACAAATTATTGCCCTCCAAATTGGGACCAACCAAGTGACAATGGAGGCTGGTGCAATCCTCCAAGGGAGCATTTCGACATGGCCATGCCCGCATTCGAGCACCTCGCCTACTGGCGTGCCGGCATTGTTCCTGTCATGTACAGAAGGTAGCTAATACCAAACAAAAATATTTTTCTTTCTCAATGCTTTCATGTTGTGAAAGAAACTAACATGAATTCAATTTTTAGTTGAACTGTCAAGTCAAACCAAAATTCCAATCAGACTAAGCTGAAATGTCACTTCAAATAAGTTAGCAGAGAGACTAATTCTTAAACAATATTCTGTTACATACTTACTATTCTGTTACGATATACGAAATTTGATTCTTTGAACTACTATCTGAGGTGAAATTCTTTAGGATATGAAGTGATTCTTGAACTATGAAGTGAAGTCTGACCAATATTTTGATGTGGAAATCAGGGTTCCATGTGTGAAGACAGGAGGAATACATTTCACAATTCAAGGAAACAAATATTTCTACTTAGTGCTGGTAACAAATGTAGGGGGAGCAGGAGAAATCGTAGCAGCATCAATAAAAGGATCAAAAACAGGATGGTTACCGATGTTCAGAAACTGGGGACAAAACTGGCAATGCGACACTCAACTGGTTGGGCAGAGCCTCTCGTTCCAGGTCACGGCCAGCGATGGAAGGACAGTAACGTCTTACAACGTAGCTAATTCGAACTGGCAATATGGCCAGACCTTCTCCGGCAACCAGTTCTAGAACCCTAAAAGAATCCCATGCCTTCGTCTTTTTTCTTCCTTATACTATTCAAGCGTGATATTGGGCCCCGACCATATTGTCCTTTGGCCTGGCCACATGTACCTCGCCCATTTGGCCTTATTCTAGTACCATTCTTATCTTTTCTCAATTATTTTTTCTCCCCTTGTTTCATTCTTGGGGGTTGTTTGTTGTATTTTTATGTCTTGTGGTTGTGGCTGTGACTAATCAGCCCCCCAAGTCACTCAGTTCTTATTTTGCACCCCTCTCGTTGTAATAAATCCCCTTGAATTACATTCTTCTTCCTCTGATGTCCTATTGTCTGTCACATGATGCTCGCCACAATGTTGCTTCACTTGTCAAAAGTTTCACTTATTGCACCCTGGAACTTTCTCTCTCTAGTTAATACTGAGCTGGACCTCGAACATTCCACGCGGTCTCCACCGATTTACTGGCATTCTAGGATGTATGCTTGCGTTACTATGTTGTCTTGTTCTCTTTTAATGTTCCTAGGCTAGTGTACTTTAAATGGGCTTGTTTTATGTGATTAAATAACATATATTGTTTGCACAAGTTTTATACGTTAATCTTTCATGAAACTAAAGTTTCTAGTTAGTACTTCAACCAATAGGCATCACATGCTATAACCAACGCATACATACTGTGAAAAAGATGTACATATGGGATATGATATGTCTGGTGGCATCTAAAACTACATAATCGTGTGTGATAAGACGTCGAAAGTTTGATGAAGAGTTCTTTCAACAACTAATGCTCTACTTAGCTCTACTGAAGAGCTAATTAACGGATCCTCTAATATACTGCATGTCTCAAGATGTTATGTTCCTTAAGAATGTTGATGTTAACTTACAATGATCTAATGGAAGACAACATGTATTTGCTATGCTCCATGCATCAACAATCTTCAACTTCTTCTCCCATCACGGTAAATTCGGATGTGGGCATGTTATAGCCATCCTTAAATGGCAAAAAAATCGCTAAGTCCACAAAAACGCCGTGTAATTATTTTTGGGCGTGGCTATAACATGTCAAAGGCACGGATATACCACGGATGTGCCCGTGGCTATAACATGACGGCGTACGATATATACAGCGCTCCCTTCTTCTTCACTTTTCTACGAAAAGCTTACCGTCAAAGGTCTTGGCGTAGGATAGTCTTACCCTGGATTGGGGGATCCCGGAGGTGTGATCCCGGGGATATCCCCTGAGGGCGTGTGATCCCCGGGAGGGCCGGAATCCCCCTGCTGCTAAAGAATAGCTGCGCCAAATTTTTGGCCCTTTAAAGGAAAAATGGGGCAGATTTCGTGTGGGATTTTCTCCCTTGATCTGCAACCAAATCGAATGGGGTCAGTTCGAGGATGGTCGGAATGGGCTGGATCAGAGGCGCAGGTAGGAGCAAGGGAGGAATCGGGCGGCGCCCACATTGGTTATCGATAAGCTTCAATCCCGCCGAAAATCAGCCCTAAACCCCCATTAAGCTCTTTGATCGTGGTGATCCCGGAGGACGGGATCTTTTCTGATGGTGATCCCGGAGAACGGGATCACCACCTCCGGGATCCCCCAATCCAGGGTAAGACTATCCTAAGCCAAAGGTCTTGGGCTAAGATGTCAAATCAAAAGTCAAGATGTACTTCTATGAACGTTTATATATTATATGCAAGTACAGTCGAAGCACATGGCATAACGCTATCAAACACTACGACATTAGGCGTGATTAATGCATAATTCTTCAATAGTCTTGTGCCACCGACATATAACCTCTGCTATGACATTTTGTAAGAGTCATCAACATGACATATATAAGTGTTATTATATCAAGTATAGGACTTATAATGAATATAATAGAGCAACATTGACTTCAAGAATTTAGCTAAGCTATATTCAATATGTATATTGTTTGTGTAATTGTTCAATGAGCTCATTGACATGTCTATTGCTTTACTAATACAAGAAATTTATCGCAACATTTCTCTCCCTTAGAAGAATCGACAGAGCAAAAGAATCACTTGATATCCAAGGGTACTACTGCCTCACACTCAACAGTGGTATCAGTAGAAGAATTGACAGAGCAGAAGAATCGACATAGCAGCAATCTGAATTACTTTCAAGGGTCAGAAGGATGAACCCTAAACCCTAAACCCTAAAATAGGTTTCTGCCAGCATATATCCCACATGATCAACTAAAACAAGGTGCTGCACACGGAGGGTTGCCCTCCATGGCCGGAGGGTGAAGTGGCTTAAATCATAGTTCAAAGTCATATTTTGACAATCAATTCAAAACCACTGACCCATCAAATCAATTCGAGAGCGTTGAGCGACGACCCTTCCACTCGGCACCGCCAATCCCTATTCGCACTCCAGTAGGTTGGTCTAGTATCGAAAGTTATGAGAAAGAGTATACGATAGCATTTTCAATTCGTGAATCTATCATGATTGCTGTTATGACAATTTATTTCCTTTCGTTTATTATTCTCTATATCCAATATTACAAAAAAAAAAATTCAAGAGGACCTGATCATTCAATGATGTCAAACATAACCATTAACAGAGTTGCATCAACTCCCGTTTCAAAGATTCCCTGTAAAAAACACAACATGATCCAGAAAGTGATCTTTTTGGGCTGAGGTTGAGATTCTTCAATAGTTCAATTTTTTTTTACCCTAATTTTGGCACCTCATGCAGGGGAGAACTTGTTTTTGTAAACAACATACTTGAAAAGGGCAAATTTTAGAAATGCAATGTAAATCTATCAAAGTATTACAAAAAAAACCATCAATTATGGGATGAAAAAAAATATATATTTCGGTTATTTTGGTAACACATCAAATTTGAGTGGTGTTGTAATGCTAACAATAATTTATTAATCAGTTTTGAATTCAAAGGTCCAAGATATACTCGTCATCACCCTTCTTGCTTGTCTCAGGCTCTTCTTTTTTGTTGTCATTGCTTTGCTGTCCCTGTGAAGTAACCCGTTCTTCTTCAGCTTTGTCTTCTGGATTAACAACTGGAGCAACTTCTTTTAGCTCTACAAAAACAACCTCTTCGTCAACAGAGCTCGTGAGAGGTGGCTGAATCTCTGATGATGTCATCTTGGCATAATCAGATGAGGATTTGGCACCTAGCTCTTGATTCTCATTAGGAAGGTTTGGTAAGACAGCCAATCTCATCTTAATGAAGTTCCACGACCTCCTTGTCTATGTCCACGGACCACACAATTTTGGCCCTTCTTGAGTGCACATGCAATGGTGGTACCAGAGCCAGAGAACGCATCAAGCACCCAATCTCCTGGACGAGAAAACATGTCAATGAGATGGTTGATGAGTTTTTGGGGCTTCTGATAGTGGTTCACAATTCTGCCTGTGCACTCGGGTCTTGCGACTACCGTAACAACTGCGGAAACTCTAAAACATTTGAGAAGTCGGTCAGCAGGCGTAAGTGTTGAAATGCTCCATGGTCCTCTTGCCATCGAAGCTCCAGTAACCAACGTCTGGACATTCCACTTTGCTTAATAGCCTGGGGCCTCCACCATGATAATTTATATTCGTTTTGTACCTTCAAGAGAAAGGTCAATGGTCGAACAACAAAAAGAAAATAACAAGTAGTGTATTTCGAATCTGAAGGCGTGCTGGACTAAGTTCTCGTAACCAGCTTGGTCGAGATCCAAAGTGATTTTGAAGTCGGCCGACAAGACCAGCTTTGCATACCGGAGTGAAATACCACTAACCGCCAGTGTCTAGCTGTAGTGATCTTCATTAAGCCTTTTATGAATTCATTGAAATCCGCATGCTTAAAAGGGATGTCATCGTATCGACTGTCTTTAATCTTGAAGCCGTAGGGAATGTCAGCAATGATTAGCATGAAATCTTGTGGCTTCACACTCGCTACAAGCTTGGTGCAGTCCCCATGTACAATTGAGTAAAGATTGTTTTGGTCGAATAAAGTAAATGTTTCATAGTCCGTTTCTGCGACCTCTACAGTCCGACGGTCTGCCAAAGTTCTTTCTTCCCGGGCAATCCTTACCAGGTGCATGAAATCTTCTGGTAGGTCCTTATTTTTCTTCTTACTCTGCAAATCCACAAAATAATTAGAACATTTACAAATCTACGCTACCTAAACGCCCAAATCAGCCTTACCCAGCCTTCAAAATTTGGAGCGTACTGAACAATTCTCTCGTCAGATGTAGCAATAGGATAACGCTCCTTGCACCGTTCCCATGTTTGCACATTCAATTGTTCCATCAAATATGTTTGACATGTAATGACGTTCTTCTGGCTGCAACATCCAAACCAAGAATTACATCAGGGACACGTCTACAGAAGAACTTTATCGCAATCACAAAACAACACCACATCAAACAAGAAAAGCCAAAGTGTATTCCGGAATACACTTTGGCTTTACATGTTAGCCAAAGTGTATTCCGGAATACACTTTGGCTTTACTGTTTAAGCCAAAGTGTATTCCGAAATACACGTTGGCTTTGCTTCAGTTTCTCAGCGTTGCAGACGGATTTGTAAGGCTAAAGTTTTCGGACTGTACAGAGCGTTGACACAAAAGACTAAACTTTCTAAAAGACTTACTTGTGCAACTCCTTCGACATTTCTTCTAAAGTAAAATCCTTGTCCACAACCTTTTGCAGTAATATTTCTAACAACGGAATGTCTGTAAATCCTTGAAGCTCTCTCCAGACAGTGATAGTCATTTCTTTTTTTGGAACATCGGATCCTTTTTTCTTGTCTGTCACTTTGCCCTTACTTTTGAGGTCTCCGCGCTCGAACATATTAAAAATTTCGTTTTGCAAATCCCATATCTAAACATGGTAACAAGTGGCGTTAGTACAATGTATTCTGGAATAGAATGCTGGGACTAGCTACTTGAACTAAAACGCGGACATACCCTTCCTTCTCTAAAAGCAAGCTGGAACCAGTTGTCATGGCCAATAAGAGAGGTCCTTTTGTTGTTCTCGTCGTACTTTAGACAACACTCTATGGCACACGCCTCTTTGAGCTCCAAGGAGTATGCTGGCTTCTTTAGGTCGTCGCCATATTTTTCTTTAAATATAAGAAATTCTCTGTGCATAAACCTTATTTTGTCCACGAAGCTCATCTTCAATTTGTACTCGTTGTCCGCATTGTAGGTGTTGGCAACGATCTTAGCTTCTTCGTCGGTAAGGCCACAATATACTGCACAAAGAACCGTCAGATACCTCGCGTTGAACTTCTCCTTGTACAGTTGCCTCCTTGCTTTGAAGTTGTGGTTCCCCCCTAACACATAATGCGTGTAGGTATCCGCATTTTCCTTGTCATACTGGGCGGGGTCAATGCACTGTTGCATGTCAACTAGCACAACTATAGGAGCTACATGAGCATACGGATTGCTCCTAATCCTGTCCTTCAAGTTCCTTAAATGATCTGCATAAATCTTCCGAACTTGAAGAGGTCTCTCACCATTTTCGTTCTTTGGTGGCAGCTTCATTGATGTTACTTGCAAGTATATCACACCTTGCACAAGCTTTTCCCTGTTTATTGCTGCCATTTTTTTTGAGGTCTTGTCGACCTTCTTTTCCTTAATAGCCACACCAGGGGCTTTGTTTTTTCCTCTTGCCTTCTTTTGTTTTGGTTCTTCTTCTGGCTCTTCCGATATCACTAATGCCTGAGTTCTCTTCTTGGCTGGCTCTTTAGCAGCAACAGTGTTTCGTGGCTCTTGCTCCACAAAATTTGCTCCCTTCATTATCAGATGGGCTGCTAGTGCCTTCCACTTGTTCTTCCTCTGTGTCACTGATTGTAAAGTCTTCACTAAACGAAGAACTTACAGTGTGTACAATGGACAACAATGTTTGTTTGTTTATATAGTGTGCCACATACTTATAAAGTGGAGTTGGTTGTACCCTAGTCAACCTCAACATAGCCTCATCAAGAACAAACATCCCCTGTGATGTATTAAATGACAGCCTACCGCGCTGTCCAGACTGTCCAGCAACACTTTCAACACTCTTTATATGGCCCATGCACTGGAATTCGACGTCGTCGTAACGTTCCTGTCCTGGACTCTTACAGACGTGCAAGAATGTGAGTGTGGAGTACTTGCCCCCATGGCCTCTAGTAAAGAACCACTGAGTTTGGAAACATTCGTAGACAGTTGGTTCAGATGGGCCACCCAGATTCTTCGGCGGCTGGTGCTTCTTTCTGACAAGCTTCACGATGTTCTTAGCAGGTTGCTTATGGGCAGGGTTTTGGCTGTAGCAATGGTGTCGTTAGCAAACAGAAACTAGAGCAGGATAATCAGCTAAAGTAACAAAAACGGGGAAAAAATAAGCGTTTCTAAAGCCCTAAAAGTAAGCGAAACAGTATTACAATACACTTTTGCCGCACAAGGTAAAGCAAAATGTACCGAATACACTTTTCCTTAGACTGTTTAGCCAAAATGTATTCCGGAATACACCTTGCCTTTCACTGTTTAGCCAAAGTGTATTCCGGAATACACTTTGGCTTTTACTGTTCCAAAGTGTATTCCGGAATACACTTTGGTTTGACGGGATTGCCAAAGTGTATTCCCGAATTGTATTGTATTCGGGAATACACTTTGGCTTAACAGAAGGACAGTACGTCTAAGATGAATGATTAAAAGCACGTACAAATGACAAGTCACACTAACCTGTCCATGGTATGCCTATGCAATTCGGAATACAGCTCGAGCGAAAATTTGCGGAGGCGCTGGGTCTGGCGACTGGAGCTGCGGAAGTCGAATAGAAAAGTGAGGGCGCATTTTTTTCCTTTTAAAGATACGCTGACACGTTTGTCCAAGTTCTATGTGAAATTGAATACAGTATGTTGTACTGGCCAATCGCCGTGTATTCCGGAATACATTTGCAGTTTCTTTTTGTCTTCTGCTTTTCCTTCCCTTCGCTGCACAACTCGATTTGTATTCCCGAATACAAAATGCACACCACTTCTGTGTTTTACTTACGTTTAACAAATTTTTTGCAGCTTCATAAGATGGTTAACCGCGTGCTGAACAAGCTACCACCACCTTTTGTAGTATCTAGTTCGTCCAGTTCGGAGGGAGCCTGGTCCATGACGTTGTTTGCCATGATACCACCTCTTCTCCATCTCGTTCCTCAGCAACCTCCTCGTTGCTCGTCTTCGACACTCCGAGTCCAGAAACAAACAGGTTGCCACAACCCTTCCAGCCATCACCAAGTCCTGTACAAAACAGACTGCCCCCTCCATTCATTCCATCACCACCTGTACGTAACATGCTTCCACTACCCTTTGTTCCTTCCCTCGAAAGTGCACAGGCTCCACATGCAAAGGTTACTCAGAACAGGCTCCCCCCACCCTTTGTCGTATCTCCATCACCAAATAGAAGTGCAAGGTCTGCTGCACGGTCTGAAGAATACGAGATTCACCACAACTTCTCTCAATATGACTTCAACACAAATGAGGATGATGTTGCAGCTTCAACACCTCAACACACAAATATTGTCACACATGGGTTTGCAGAGTTTCAAAGTGCAGTAAGAGATATATTTGCAAGAACTCCTCAACAAGATGCTGCCACAACATCTGCTACCACAACAGGTTATGGCCCATCTCCTACATTTAACACCGTGCCTCCGCCTTTTCCGGGAACAGCTTCACGAGGCCTCTTTTCCTCTAGAAACACACCAGTGAGGGTAGAGGAGGCCACTCCAAGAGTAGAACTCTCGTCCGAAGATGAAGGCAACAACGACCAACGAGATTACATGTTCTCCAGCCAAACTACCCAGAAATTCAGGGTGGATTATGGATTGAGAGCATGTTCATCTGTGAGAAGGAAAAACCTTATGGACGAGAACAAAATAAGGAGAATTCTAAGAACTACTAGATGCTGCTCATTGGGTTGCATCACCAAATTGAACATGGCTAAACTTCGTGAAATTAGAAACAGGTACAGTTCGATGACATTATCAGATCAAAATGCCTACTTGGCATACAGTGTAACACAAGGCCCCCAAAAAAGAGCACGCATAAATAATCACCATGAGAACTAGTATAAATGTGATTTTCCATACTCATAAATTGTAATCTCATCAAAAACCATATATTCTCCATGGTTTTGTGAATCATTACTAGTTTGCATCATATTTTTGATACTAATTCTATCTCTTATACTAGTTTCTTGAAATCATCACTAGTTGGGAGGTGTTTTTCTAGCGTGCATTTTTAATACTGTAATATAGGATGATTTCTAATGCTAATTGTCAATAACCTATATGGTTTTGTAAGATAGTTCTAATGCGTTGAATTTAGTTCAAAGATCGCATTTGATTTTGCAAATATGCTATGCTTTTGCTACTTGCTTATTCTATAGTCCATTTTGATCTGGTTTATTTTGTTGCTTTTATTATATACTTGTTCCAATCCTTGAGTCACTATTGATCGTGAGCATAATTTTACATATTAACTAGTCATTCCAACTACTATACCTAATTCTTCAGGTGTTGCAATCTTCAAAAACATTAGAAGATCTTAATAGCCAAGAACTTTAGTTTGCAATCTTCAAAAACATTAGAAGATCTTAATAGCCAAGAACTTTAGTTTGCCATCTCTCTGTAGTATGTAATTTGGGTGTCAATGAATGGTGATAAGTATGGATTGTGGCATGTAGATACGTCACATTATTTATAGTTTTGTCGATGGATGAGAATAGACCCATAGTCGTTTCTTCGTCAAAAGATTGAAGCAATGAAATATTTGTTAGACTTTGCCATCTCATTCAACACTCTTAAGGTTGGTACGATTGACTAGATAGTAATTCTCCAACATTAAACTAGAAAGGAATATTGAAATTTTGACCAGCATACCTTGGGACTTAGCGACCACACTACAAGAGAATGAGGGTTACACGTCAGAACAATCGTCAGAAAATCTAAAAAAACTTAGCATGACGTTTAAGCTGACGAATATGCTGACGGTAAATAGCCTGGCGCTTAATATGACGATGTCGCGTCAGAGTAATCGTCAGCGTAATCGTCAAAGCACACGTCAGTACATGCGTCAAATATAGCGTCAGAATATGCGTCAGATTTTGTTCGTCAAGATAACCGTCAGCAAAAACAACAAGTTTATCGTCAGAATATACCGTCAGTTTATTCGTCAACTTTATCATCAGCTTTTTCGTCATGTATAACGTCACCATTATCGTCAAGAAAAACGTCAGGAATTTCGTCAAGAAATTAGAATTTTTCTAAAAGTGTGTTAAAAAATTGTTTAAGCGTCCGTGGAAAAAATTGTTAGGGTTTTTGGGCTAAGTAAAAAAAAATTCACTAAGGGTTCGCGGGTTTCTTCTTTGCCGCCTTTACCGCCGTGACGCAGCTGCGTGATCGATCGAGCGCCTACCTTCGTGATCGAGCTGCTGGTCATTGCTTCTGTGAGCCCAAGATCAACAGGCTGGCATGCATTTGTGGCCATTGCAGAATAGGTTTGCATGCCATTGCAGCAAATGCTGGTCCCTGTTTTCTGTACTCCAGGAGCATTAAAAAAAATCGGATCCTTTGCCCAATCATGCTAGATATTTATGGTAATCTCCTGGTTAAATTATCTCTGAGCTTTTTTTAAAGCCGATCTTTGGGTTCTATATGCTTTCTTCGGATTTCTGTAAATGCTACCTTTTGCAGCTATTAATAGATGATAGGCATGCTAACTTAGGACACGGATCACATCTTTGTTTTCTTATTAAACATAAATCTGCATGACAGCCATAGCCACAAAGAAACAAAGACTAAGAAGAGTCAAAGAGTCAAAGGCCCTTTTCCTAGATGCCTGCCATAGGCTAAGAAGAGTCAAAGAGTCAAAGGCCCTTCTCCTAGATGCCTGCCAGAAGATGTGGAGATTGCTTGCTCTGATCTGCCAAGCAAATTCCTTAAATCCACTTCTATACTATCAGCTAGAAATATGTTGTCAGCTATTAGTCATCTAATGATGGAGAATGTGTCGGATTCAGTTGCAAGATCATGGTTCAAGTTATTCCCCAAAGTTGGTGGGCATTTTGTTATGAATGGTTCAGCTTCACCTGAGTTATATAGACTTGTCAGGGAGTTATATAAACTTGTCAGGTTGTTGCAAGATTGAATGCCATTGTTAAAAGCTGACCAGTGATATGCAATTAACTAAACAAGAGCTAGAGGAAACACAGGTTACTTTCATGCCATTAACATTGCCAAATTATTTAGAGGTTTAAAGACACTGATTTTTCTCGTTGATTTTTGCAGGTCCTAGAAGCTGTTAATCATGCTGGAATGTTGCGCTCAGAGAAGCTTTTTTCAGAAGATATGATAAAGGTGTCATCCTTTTATGCAATAACTGCACAGCATTATGCTAGCAAGTACTTGCCTTCCTGATCCATGCATTTTGTAAGTTGCAAGCACAAAGACTTATAGACAAAGAAAGGTTTTATGAGAAAGGTAGATGGTGCACAAGCATTCTGTTGCTCGGCAAGGGCATTGTAAATACATATATTTTAGAATTTCTTTTTATTTCCTTTGGAACTGCTGCAATTTCTCCATGTTCTCTTTGTCAGTTTAATATTTCTAGAAAAAGAGCCGGAAGAAAAATCTTGTGAAACATTTTGTCTTTTGCTTTATGGTGCAGCCAGAGGACTTCTGGTTCAGTGCTCCAAGGAAGGGTATTATGGTTTTTGCTCTACCAGGGGAAAGATGTGTTGCAGATTTGAATGGGTAAGGTCATTTGCTTTCAAGAATCATTGCAAATGCACCCGGTAAGGCATCAAGATTTGTTCATCCTTTGCAAGTTCTTCGAAGGAATAAAAGGTGCACTAGGGCTGAATCCCAAAACTTTTAGTGAAGATCTGCAACTTGGCAGTGTATCTACGTGTCCAACAAAAACCTGGTAACTAAGGTGCAAAAAGAAACTTACTACCATCTCGCATTAACAATTTTTCCACTTCATTATGCTTGCAGGTGTTGGTCTGCACCGCTACACTAGCTTGGGGAGTAAATTTTGCTAGCACACATAGTTATCATCAAGGTAGCTGTTCAAATCATTATAACTCTTTATTTCTTGTTACAATGTTTTTAGTTTATGTTATAATGTGGCATACCAATGATTATTACTAGGGTATGCAATTGTATGACCCAAAAGCAGAAGGATGGAGGGAATTGAGCATGCCTGGTGCAACATAATGCAAGAGGAAGCTTGTCAATGGCAAATAGCGGGCCCAACACAAATGGGAGCCAGCTTTTTATTGCATATGCACAGCCTCATTTAAATGGGTTGTATACCATTTTTGGAAGGGTGATACATGGGTTTGAAGTTCTTCACGTGATGGAAAAGGTTGGTTGGCAAGTGTGCTAGTTTTTTCTTAAGAAAACTGTATAGTTCTTGATTTTAATTATGAATTTTGCAGAGAAAAGGGCATTCGGCCAGCAGTTTTCATTGCTACTCGACAGTGGGATTTGATGCAAAAACATTGTTTGGACGAGAATGCTGCACATGACGTTGTTGAGGTCTGCCCACTGCCATATAGCTGTCATAGATCAGTTGTTATATTTGGAATCAGTATGCTTCCCCTTTAGAACAACTTAAATTATCAGATATGACATGTAGCTGGATTGCAAGAATTACCAATTCCCTTATTTTTTCACCTCCTCTTCCAGATAAAGGGGATGGTGATGTTATTCTTTGAAATCCTGTGGGAAGAACATATAGATAATTTGTGTGCTGGTGGAACTGGAAGATGCTAGATGTCCTTCACATAAACGCCAGCCTCTAACAACCCTGTTGTTTTTTACATACTTGACTACAGAAAAGATCTAGGATGTAAACAAATAATTAGAGAGTTCATGTACCAGTTAAACGAATTATATTAGCCAGGCCATCAGTAAAGGAAGATGCATGCTTCTATACATTGTTTGAAATGGACTTTTTGAATGTTTTTGTTGGACTGATGTTAGTTATTGACATATAGAGCACTGTACTTTATTATTTACGAGCACTTTATAGACAAAAATTATTCTTTTGCAGGATGAGGTTGAAAGATGGCCAAAGGCTCTGTTATAGTATTTGTGATGTCAATTCTAGCTTAATTGATAATTGATACTTACACAATTTTTCTACCAGAGCAACTGCTTGATGTGCATTAGATGTGGAACTGCAGTGTTTACCAT
Source organism: Isoetes taiwanensis (assembly GCA_021234155.1). Lineage (NCBI taxonomy): Eukaryota > Viridiplantae > Streptophyta > Lycopodiopsida > Isoetales > Isoetaceae > Isoetes > Isoetes taiwanensis. The sequence continues at coordinate 83,026 of JAJEKV010000186.1, read as the reverse complement.
GAGTTTAAGGTCAAAGTACATATGAGCAGTTCTGGCATCCTACAATAATAGGTACTTACATAATTTCTTTACCAGAACAACTGCTTGATGTGCAATAGATGTGGAACTGCAGTGTTTACTTTAAATTTAAGGTCAAAGTACATATGAGAGCAGTTCTGACATCCTACAATGATAAGTACCTGGACAATTTGCACTTGATCATCTATATCAATAGAAATTTTGTGTTCATACAGAGCGGCGTTGTGGCGAAATTTTCAGCTCATGTGCTATATCTCCACAGAATAAAGAGTAATAACACAATCTGGCCTATGGCTTTTAAACTACTTCTGGCAATGTGTTCAGTTTGTGTAGTGGAGAAACAACAAGAAAGTTACAGATTGTTGAGTTGGTTTCATTAAATGTGATCATGTATTTTATGCCAAGGAGTCTTGATTTTCTGTGCCTAGAGCTTTAAGAAGATAGTACCATTTTGTAGCTGGAAGCATTGGAGGCATCATGCTAGGTTGCATTAGATTTCAAGGTTAGATCCTAGTTGATGTTCTTAGGCATGATTGCATGGCTATTCCTTACTACTTATCTATTTCGATTTGTTAGTGCAGGCCAGTTTTGACTCTGGAAGATATTTTTATTGTCTTCAACAGTTTATTCATCTACTGTATGATCCTAACTTGTCTTTTTCCAGGGTTATTGCTAGGGTTATCAGGGCCAAGTGGCTTTCTTGCATATTACACTAGGTAATGCTCCTTTGTTTTCATGCTTCTAAGCAATCTGGCTTCTAAATTCCTCATTCCTTTTCGGAATGATTATGCTTCTAAAAAAACATGGCGTCTAAAACTCTTCCTGTGGCAGATTATTGGTCCACTAGCTTGTGCTAGACGAGGATGGGTAAATATTGGTACGGATACAATAAAATTGTGAAGGATGTGGAGCACACCTTATCTTTTCTACGTCAAAATCTTGGTCACAAAATGAGGGTTCGTTTTCCTCATAATAAATTCCATCTTGATTCTCCATGTCTGATATGAGCTTTGTGAATAATATGTCTCGCTGTAGAAGGCACTTAATTCTATTATCTGGCTGAAAAGTGTAATAAAATTAGCTGGTCAGACAGACTCATTTTCTTTACCCCTTGCTGGTATAGTTGATAGCGCTGTTGAAGCATTCTGGGAGAAGCTTGACACAGGGCACCGAAGACTTTGTCCATGGAGAGGAAATACACGTTCAGAATCTATAGGATACTTTCTATCCTCTCTACCATCAGCTCTGATTGGTGCTTATAATGATCGGTGCGATGCCCTTCTGCAGTTTGCTTTTTTGCCAGTTGCTTGACCAGATGAAGCTGTCAAGGGGTCCACAAATTGAACGCCTTCTTTCGCAACATCCATCTCGCATGATAACAGGAGAAGAATTTGCTTGTGAAAGTTCAATGCCTCTATCATATCGTGCATTTTACAAGGTCTGCATCTTTATCCTTGTAGATGTTATTTATGAAATACTTTTTAATCTAGCTATTATCTTAAAACTCTATTGTCTTGGTGTATTTATAAATGACATTAAGTTATTCCTATTGATTTGCAGGCACAAAAGGTTATTGGCCTATGTGGATGGGAGGCACGTTTATTGCCTTCCGCAGCAGAATACGACAATCATTCTGCTCAATCTACCACGAATGCATGTTCAGTTGGCCCTAGTAAAAGCCGGGCAAAGAAACATCATACCCATGGTTCTAAACATTTAACAAGCTCAAAGGTAGACAAAGATGAAGTTAATAAAGGCTCTGCATTGAAAGCATCCATGAAATCGCCAGCACTTCTGGGCTAATTTGAGAATTTCAGCATTCCGTCTAATGGCACGGCCACCAGTCCTGGAAGATCCTCTCTATTTGCATTATGAAGCATCCGACCTTTTAGGTGTCTGGCTCGTTAGAAACATATCACATGACTATATCTGATCTAATTTTATTGTGAAACATATGGTAAAATTGTGGGTTCAACTCCCACATGTTCACCTTCCCATACAACACTATTAAATATCATATTAAATATCATATGCTCAAAATTAGGTTGTAAAATTACAGTGGTGAACTATTTGGTAATATTGCAGTGGTTAACCATTTGGTATCATGCAAAAAAAGTCATACTAACAAATCTAAATCAACTATAATTATCATATATTGTTGTTACAATTAATCACTATAAACTCATACTAGCAAACCTAAACCAATTACATTTATCGTATGTTGTTACGATTAATCACTATAAATCATGGTAACATAAACACTTAAAATTACCATGTGTATATGCTAAGAAAGATAGATGGGATTAATAATCATTTTATTAAACTAGACATATTAAGCAATAATGCACATCATATATTTTAAGTTGTTATGAAGACTAACTATAACTATCATGTTCTACTACCATATCAAAAAACAACGATCTTTTATCACGTCGTGGAATTGTAGTGATGAACTATAATGTATAACCAGATATGGTTTGTAAACTTTTTGGCCCACATACCGGTAATGATTTTAAGATTTGGTTTTCACTAATAAATCATTTCAAAAAAATCATACTGGTTCAATTTTGGGGGCCTTGTGTAAGGCCAGACCGCAAAACATTCTTGCACTACATTAGAGGTGAGCAAGTGTGCCAGAAATGTTTTATGGTTGTTCACCGTCTAGGGTCCACTAGAATGTCTCGAATACACCAAAGATTGGATAAAGTCCCTGCAGTTGATGATCACTACAGGCCAGGAAGAGTTGTAACAATGCACGCCTTAGGTGCTGTAGCTTGGATGGAGAAATATTTTAGAGAGACATGTGAAAAGCTGCCAAACAGTAAAATGTATCATTTGACAGACAACATCACAAAAAAAGATGTCTTCAACCAGTACAAAGAAACATGCACTCAGTCTCAACACATCTCTTACTCTCACTTCACTAGACTGTGGAAAGTTCAGTTTGGTCTTGTGAAAATTCCCCGAAAACATAGGATGTCTGTATGCTCAACGTGTGCAGAATTGAAGAGCCAAAAAGAAACTGCAAAGACAGAGGTCGAAAAAAGTAAGTTGAAGTTCTTCATTCTCTAACTTGTTTCAAAGAATTGTTTTGACCTGAATTCTTGAACAGATATCGTGCAACAGAAGCTTGCTAGACACCGTGACCAACAAGCAGCCGAGAGAAGGAAGCTTGCTAAGCACAGGAAAAAAGCTCTTGAACGTTCACTGCAGTATATGTCTGTTGTGATTGATGGGATGGATCAGAAAAAGACTACTATTCCTCATTTCTTGAATATTCCTAAGATGTGCCAGAGGAATGATTTGTTAAGGTCCACCTTGTTGGAGCTATGGTCTTCAAAGGAAGTCTAAAGTGCAATGTCTTTTTGACGTATCCTAACTTGCATGGTGACCCGAACCTCACTGTTACAATTCTTAATAAGGTGCTTTGTGAGCAAGAGCAATTACCTCCAGTGCTCTACCTGCAGCTTGATAACACTACCAGGGAGAACAAGAATCAAACACTCTTTGCTTACTGTGCCATGCTAGTGGAGCTAGGGATCTTCAAAAAAGTCAAGCTTGGATTCTTACTTGTAGGGCACACTCATGATCAGATAGACCAGATGTTCAGCAGATTTTCCATTCGTCTAAGAAGGAAGAAGGCTTTTCGTCTTCCTACTTTGGTTCGAATCATTGAAGACTCTTACACTCCCATGCCAGTGGTTGAGCTTCTAGTGGAGACTGCTGACTTTAGGGAATTTGTTTTCTCTCGATGTGGCTCTAGAGAACAAGCTGTGAACAAGTTGAACGATATTACGTTTCAACACCACATCAAGTTTTACTTGAAGGATGGACAGAGTTTTTTACAAGGGAAGAAATACACCACTACTAAAGACCTGAGTCCACCCGGAGGGTTGTTCTTCCTTAAGTATATTCCCCGACACTTGCTTAGTAGAACGTCTTTGAAAGCTTCCTCTCAAAACCCAAAAGAGTCAAAGCGCCAGGAAAAAGCACCCCTACTAACTCCTTAAAAGCAATTGAAAGTGGAATTTCTGCGGGCTTTAAGTACTTCTTAGAAGAAGACCAAATGTGGTGGAGAAGCTTCTTTCTTTGAACAAACGATTGTGAATCAAAACTTAGCTCTAAGGCAAATGGAGGAAGCTTTCCATTGGCCTAATGCCTTCCACGAACTCCAGAACTAGGCAGGCCGAGCAGTGCTACAATAGCACCAGTAGCACCACCAGTACAGAAGGACGAGGATCGGGTCATGTACCTCGGGCCAAGACGCAAAAATGAGCCTGCAGGTAATATCACGTAAATTACCAAAGGTATGTTGATTGCCACTCCGACTCGAGGGGCGATGATAAAGGGCGACCTTTCGGATAGCAAAAGTACTTGACACGGTCAAAAGAGGAAGGCGTGGTGACTAAACTCAAGATTCAATTGGATGGCTACACGTTCGAAAAAATGCTTTTGAAGGCAGATATGATTTAGAAATGAAAAGTCAAGGCAAGGGGAAAAACTCAAGAGGGTGGGTAATAGGGATGAGCTAGACATACACAAAAGTGAGTATTCTATGTTATGATTTCAAATTGAAATCGACAATCGTTTACGCCGGAGAACAATCAATTTACTTAAGAAGGCATGTAGCTACGAGGAAGAAGATGAAGAAGAGGGTGGTAATGCTTTAGCCTCTGTTGGCGATGTGAGGGAAGATAACTCAAGCACTTCCTCAAGCGGCAATGAAAAGAAGCAAAGGTGACGAAGATGGCATAAATGAGGATGAAGATGTGCTGGATCCCTCTGTGATCACTCCTCACACTTTTGTACATAACTAAGTCTTGTAAAAAGACTGTAAATTTTATATGTGAATGTGAAGATTTTGTCTTCAATTTTTTAAAATACTACAATTTCAGTTGTAAACTTCACTTAAAGTTTTAGTTAAAATATATGTTCCCTCAAATTAGAGGTTCTCTCTAAAAACATACTTCATCCAAATTCTTATTGCTAGAAAAGTGTCACTTTGAAATAGCTAATTCTCTCATTGCACAACAAAATTAGTGATTTTAGGGGGAGGGGGGTCAAGATACAGTTTTATGTCTTTTTTTTAACCTCATTTTAGCCCCTTTTTTGAAAAAAAAAGGAATATTCGAGGAATATTCCTTTTGCTCCTGTTTCAACGATCCCCTCTCGTTTCTATTGCAACTCTGTTCATTAAGGCACTTAATATTATGTGCTTCAATGAATAACCACGACATTGATGCTTGATGGTATCGTTCTTTCAACTTAAGTTTTAATTTGGGCCAGTTCTAGAACTACTAGGCGAACCAAATCAACACAATCATGCAAATCCCATTTCTCTACTTACATACGTCACAACTTCTATCTTTCTGCTTCCTAACAAAATAGTTGCGAAAGCCCGGCAACGTTGTTAGTCCTGTGCCTCCTGGTACAGGACTATTCATGCATACGACAGACCAGGTCAAGCTCAAGGATCCTCAGTCAGCCACGGGTCAGCCATCAAAGGCTCAGCAGAAGACCAAGCAGCGAGACCACGCGACCAAAGCCTCGCCCTAAGAGGCGCTCGGTTAAAGTGACGGCCGTCCACCGCCGTCGGCGTCAAGATGATTCTAGGCACTTCAAGAGGCACCGCCCACATTCCTGCAAATCAGGCCTCCTTCCAGAGTCGGCCCCAGATCGGTCCAGTGTCTATATTGGGCCAAAGGCCATTGTACTATATATATGACTAGAGCTCGCACATGAGTTCTAGATGAGTTTTGAGTCTTGTCTCCTTTCATTTTTCTCTCTATTGTGAGAGCACTATTCATGCATCTGACACTGACGAGGTCAAGCTCAAGGATCCTCGGTCCAGCCACGGTCAGCCATCAAAGGCTCACGTGAAGACCAAGCGGCGGACCACGCAGCCAAAGCCTCCGCCTAAGAGGCTTCGGACAAGTGGCGGACGGCCACCCGCCAAGGCTCGGCGTCGGCATGATTCTAGGCACTTCAAGAGGCACCGCCCACATTCCTGCAAATCAGGCCTCCTTCCAGGAGTAGGCACCGAGATCAGTCAGAGTGTCTATATTGGGCCAAAGGCCATTGTACTATATATATGACTAGAGCTCGCACATGAGTTCTAGATGAGTTTTGAGTCTTGTCTCCTTTCATTTTTCTCTCTATTGCGAGAGCTCATGTATGTTCATCATTGATATCAAGGAAGCTTATCATTTTCCTCTCATTGTTCTTTTGTTCGTTTTCCTTCTTCTTGTTCTCTTCTTGCAAACCCCGCGTGACATAGTCCCCCGGACTCTCCTGTTAGATCCACGGGTCCTCACAGAGGGGCTGTCTTCCAGAGTTCCCCGAACCTGACCCCAAACACATTTCCCCGGCTAGCTCCTCCGATTCAATCCTACTTTCTTCGTATCGCCATGTCCGCCGAAAACTTCACGCCGAGAAGAACTCCTTTCTCTCGGGCGGCATCACGCTTGGAGCGTCATCGGCGTCGAAACCTGCTCGCGACATGTATGGATCTGCTTATGACATTGAGGGAGGCCATCTTGGTCTAGGGCTCGACGGGCGCCACCCACCCCCTCGTGTCCTGTCTCGTCCCAGTTCCCCGCCCCAAGCATGCAAACATTGCTCACAACCTCAGTCACCTCATCACTATCAGGAGCCCTATCAGGCTCAACCTTCTCAACCTTACTTTCATACCCCTGAACACACCTACATCCATCACTCTTCAGGCCATACGCCCCTTCCTTCACAACCATCATCTCCCCCGGGTGGGCAGGGATATCCACAAGTCTCTTTTGCGCCTACCCAGGAATTTCCTTTCCATACCTTTCCCACTGCACTTCCTGTTTACAACCTTACAACAGATCTCAAAACCAATGCTCAGGCACCTTCACTTCCTCAACCACAGTCACCCCTTCATCAGGGTCCTTCAGGCACCATGCCACCTCCAACTCAACCTCAATATCCTCACTACACTGTTCCTGTCCAGCCCAGCACTTTCACATCTACCTTTCAGACTCTGAAACTGACTTATCCCACCTTTGGCAACACGAAAGGCAAACCCTTAGACCAAAGTGCTCAGGCCCACATGGAAGAATTTGAGGCTCTAGCTATCCTAAATGGTCATGCGCAACCTCAACTGAAATTCCACATCTTTTCCACCACTCTGCGTGGCTCTCCTCATCAATGGCTCATGTCCAACAAAAACCACTGGAAACAAGATTGGTCCGAAATGTGAACTGCTTTTCTGTCTCACTACGGGACCACGGATGATGATCAACTTCATCTCAAGCAACTCAATGAACTTCAACAAGAGCCCACGGAGTCTGCCAGAGATTTTATGGATCGACTTCACATTACTCGCTTCGGTAAACTCAAGGAGTACCCAACACAGAGCCAGTTAAGTCTGGTTTCTCCAAGGACTTCCTCCGGCTATTCGACTCATGATCAATACCAAGTCCCAAGACTTTGGAGCAGGCTATCGACCTTGTCAATCACTTTCGATCAATGTCTTCTCCCGTGGCGTGGCTCTTCAAGAGCTCCATTTCATTCCACTGTCATGGTTCCACAGGGCGGTACATCCAGCCTCAACACGCCAATCCATGGCCGTGATCCAAATCTGGTGCCATATATGCAAATACCAAGGCCATTTGGCAAATGAGTGCAACTCCACCAATGGCCCCCCTCATTGCAAAAGATGCAACATGTGCAATCATGCCACGGAAGAATGCACTCGCACTCATCCTACACCGTTCCGCAACAAACTTGTTTATCAAGTACAAACAACACCTCAGCAACAATCCCATTATCAGCAGCCACCACTTCAGGCGCAACCCACTCAACTCTATCAGCAACAAGAGCAACAACGGGGACCCAACACACGTCCTCCTTTTGATCCTTCTAAAGCTCAGTGTTATCACTGTCAAGAATGGGGTCACACCACCACGGCGTGTCCTCAACTTCCACAAGTTCAGTGCGGCTTCACGGCACTAATCAGACCACATCGGTCTGCCTCACGGCTTACCAACTCTGGATTGCTAATGGCAAACAAGGCCCGCGACCAGTTCTTAAGAAGCCACCAAGAGCGCCTCAGCAATCACGTTATCAACCCGCTCCAGCCAATCAACCTCAGCTGGATCAAGTTCAGCCATCAAATTGGGTTGGTTTGGTTTCACGCCAGACCAGGGCGTCACGCCCCTTAACCATTATTCCTCGGGGCATGCAACCGCGCTGCGGTCGACACCATTCCTCATGACGAAGACAAAAGGTTCACTTTGCCTCGACTTGGAGAAACTCATGCCACATGTCATGCCAAAGTTCGCCAAAGCATTTTGAACCTCATGCAAGCTGCTGAAGGCCGCACCTTGGCAAATGTTCATGCCACCACCAGAGCTCAACAACGCCAAGATACACCTTCCACATCTCAACCTCCACGCTCTCAGACATATCCCAATATTGCTGCAGAGGTTGACTTACTCAAAGAAGTTCTTTGCTTCATTACCACGCACTCCAAAGACCCGTGGAACCAGCAGATCCTTTTTCTCATGTGCCTCTGGAACTCCAAGAGGAGCTCGCCAAGATCAAGATTCCTTTAAGCTTGGCAACCATTTTGAAACTCTGTCCTGCTCTCAAGGACCAGTTACCACTCCCGACTGTTCTAGTTGGGGCTGTTGCTACCTCTACACCCACGGTCCATGCCACGGTGGGCAATCAACAAGTCAATCATGTTCAAATTGACGGGGGTAGCGCAGTCAATCTCATCACGGATAAACTCCGCAAACAAATGGGCATCAAACAACTTTTTCGTGCCCCATATGACATCAAATTGGCCAATGGCCATATCACCCGAACCTCAAAGGCGTCCACGCCTCTTCTTCACATCAACATAGGTGATCTCCGATTCCCCATGGAATTTGGAGTTTGGAAGGCTGGCGAAGATCCAGGTGACTATGAAATGTTGGTCGGCAGACCTTTTCTCCGCCAGGCCAAGAGTATCCATTACTGGGCCACGGATCAGTTAGTCATCACTGATGGTCACCTCAATGCCACCATGGACTTGGAAACAGGCAGGATCATTTCTGTTGAACATGCGGAACCCTCTCTCTCAGACACAGATTCTGAAGAAGCTCAGAATATTTATCAAGTTCAGGCTCCACCTGCGAGTCTGCCTCTGTCATCCTACCCCGAATATGCTGATCCTTGGGGAGAAATGACTCTTGATCAGGACCAGGCTGTGGCTGCTTTGCTTGACCCTTACCTGGCTCCGTGCAATAGAATCCAACGTGTTGATCATTTTTCAGATGCGGAACCTCCTGCAACTCCTGTTGATGTACACGCTGTCATGAAGCAACCTCTGCTGGATGAAACTCAGCAACCTCTCTTTTTCACCACGCAGAGTGCCACGCATCCTGTCATGCTTCAACCGCCTGCTCATATTGTCGAGGACACAGAAGTGATACCTCATATTCAGACTCCTGAAGTTGAGATCGTGGACGTGGGAAACAATCAGCCTGTCCGCATTGCTGCAAATCTTCCGGCCCCTTATCGTAACAGGGCCGTCAAGCTGTTCAAAAAATTCAAACACACATTAGGGTTTTTTTGAGATTAAAAAAGGGCCTTCAAAATATGCCAACTAAGCCAAATGAAGATAAATGAACTACCAATCAGAAATTAGAGCCTGACGGGTCCAGTCAGCAAAACTGTTATAACTAACTCACTGGATCACATTTTCTAGTATAACTATTGATAGAAAAATCCAAATGAGCTCTCGTTTAGTGCAATAGATAGATCTCGTTGAGATCTTTCCAATCTTAGGTGCTTTGAACATATTTTAACCACTTATGATTGTCAAAACTCCAAAAAATATGGTTTTTACTATTTTTTACTATCCTACGGGGTTAAAAGATATGCAAACCACTCAAGGTTGGAAAGATCTCAATGAGATCTATCTATTGCACCAAACAAGAGCTCATTTGGACTTTTCTATCAACACTTATGCTAGAAAATGTGATCCAGTGAGTTAGTTATAACTGTTTTGCTGACTGGATGACCAGTTCTGTTTTCTGATTGGTAGTTCATATAGCTTAGTCAGCCGTTCTTAGAAGGCCCCTTTATGATCTCAAAAAATCCCTAATGATTTTCGCCTGGAGTTACCGAGATCTTCGGGGAATCAACAAAAGCTTGGGGGAACTCACCATTCCTACCAAATCTGATGCACGACCAGTTTAGCAACGACAGTACCGGCTCAACCCTAATTATCGTGATCGCGTCAAGGCAGAAATTGACAAACTCCTTGCTGCAGGATTGATCTATGAGGTCAAACACTCTGAATGGTGAGCCCCATCGTCATTGCCCTCAAACACAATGGTAAGATCCGCGTCTGTGTGGACTACCGAAAACTCAATCAGGCCACGGAGCGTGATCATTTTCCACTTCCCTTCCGCGGACCAGTCTTTGGAAGAGGTGGCCGGACATGAGATGTACTCCTTCATGGATGGTTTTTCCGCTACAATCGGATCTCAATCAAAAAATCTGATCAACTCAAGACTACCTTCACCACCCCGTGGGGCACTTTCGCCTACAAGGTGGTTCCTTTTGGATTATCAAACTCTCCCTCAATGTTTCAACGCATCATGCTCTCAGTTTTTCATGATTTCATGAAGAAAAATCCCTTCTTACAAATTTTTCAAGATGACTTCTCCGCCCTCTGATTCCATGGCTGACCACTTGGATAAGTTGGAACTTCGTCTTCCGTAAATGTAATCGTCCGGCATTAGTCTCAATCCCGAAATGCACCTTTTGTGTCACCTCTCGGTGTTCTCGTTAGGGCCACGTTGTCGACCAAAGCGGTATCACCACGATCCCCTTAAAAATCGGTTATGTGCTCAAGGCTCAAGCACTAGCCAATATCAAGAAGACACGCTCTTTCACGGGTAAGGTCAATTATTACTCCACCTTCATTCCTGGACTAGCAGCCATTGCAGATCCCATTCATAAACTCACGGTGACGAATCCACTGGGCTTGGAATTCCCAGCGGATCTTTGCTTTCCAACAGATTGAAGCTTTTGCTTACTCGAGGCCCCTTCTTGTTCCTCCTCAATGGGACAAGCCCTTTCATGTTCATGTCGATGTCTCCGGCATTTGCTATTGAGCTGTTCTTTCTCAAGAATATGATGCGCCTGACAAACCAAATCGATATGCCGGTAGAAAAACTCAATTCTCACGAGCGCAACTATTCTTACGCCCGCAGGCGTGAAGCTTTGGGTCTCATTTTCTGTGTCCAACGCTTCCGTCACTACCTTTTGGGCAGTCAAATCAAGTTCTTTGTGGACCACCAAGCACTCCTTTATTTGATCAACAAATCCACGCCCACGGGCCGCATTGCTCGTTGGGTCCTGCTTCTCCAAGAATTTGCCCCTTTTGAAATTGTTCACAAGGCCGGCAAATCTCATGTGGTCCCGGATTATCTTTCACGCATCCACACAGATGATCCCTCAACTGGAGTCTCAGACGCCTTTCCTGACGCTCAACTCTTTTTAGTCACGGCCACACCACATTGGTTCCATGATTTTCAGCAGTACCTTCTCACAGGTGCTCTTCCACCAGAAGACGCGACGCTCTCTCCTGCCAAGCGGCAATCCCGTCGACATCAATTTCTCCGCGAGGTCCGTGACTACACCATGGTTGCCGGGCATCTCTACAAAAAGGGTAAGGATACCATCCTTCGACGCTGTGTTCTACCTCATGAAGTTCCAGATATTGTTCGGGAAGCTCATCAAGGGCTAGGTGGTGGTCATTTTCATGGTGACACCACGGCACGCAAAATCCTTCTCGCTGGGTATTTTTGGCCCACGCTCTTCAAAGACGCTCACGCCCACGCCCGCAAGTGTGATGCTTGCCAGCGGGTGGGACGACCCACGGCCCGTGACGCTCTTCCCTTGACGCCGGTCGCCACGCCACTTCCCTTCAGCAAATGGGGAATGGACTTTGTGGGACCCATAGATCCTCCTGCCCGCGGCACCCGCGTGCGTTACATTCTCGTTCTCACCGACCACGCTACCAAATGGGCGAGAAGCTTGCGCACTTCCGGCAACAACACAGCAGCAAAGCATAGCCGGGGTCCTTTATCAACAAATCATCACGCGATTGGCTGCCCCCCCTGGCTGGTCGGTGATAAGTGGTGTCCATTTCATCAATCATACTATCAAGGAGCGGCGGATTATCTCCCCGATACATCATCACAAGAGCACACCTTACTATCCTCAAGGTAATGGTTTGGCGAAAGCACCAACAAAACTCGGTCACCATTCTCAAGAAAATTTGTGGCGCTTCACGCACGGGCCCGGCAAACAAAACTTCCTACTTGTTCTTTGGGCCTACAATACTTGTTTCAAAATTGCTCTGTCACACTCCTTTCAAGTTGGTTTATGGTCGGGAAGCTCTCATGCCGTTTGAATACATCCTTCCAACACTCCGTTTTCAATCAAGCTCTTTGCTCATAATCCACCTGCTTTGCACTCAAAGAAAGGGTCTATCAATTAGAAACAGGTTGGATGAACTTCGAAGGATGCTTATATTCGTGTTCTTCATGGACAACAGTTGCAAAAGTCTTTACATGACAAACGTTTGAAGACAAAAACATTCAAAGAAGGCGATTTGGTTCTTCTTTACGATTCTAGGTACAAAAATTTTCCGGGAAAGCTTAAGTTTCGTTGGCTTGGCCCCTATCAAATTGTTCAAGTGGTTTGACCCAGCGTTTTCCAACTGGCTGAGTTAGATGGCACTCCATTACCTACATTTGGTTAATGGCTTTACGCCTCAAAACATTTCATCACCGCGAAAGCGAAAATCAACAAACGGATGAGTTCAAAGAAGCACACACTGCGCATATAGTGACTAAACAGTCGGCATATTATATTATAAGTGGATATTTTTACAAAATGCGGGCACAGCCCAGCTACTTCCGCTATGGGCACTGCCCTATATACAAAAACGGGCTCAGAGCCCTATCTACTAAAAACCTAAGAGGAAAAACCCTCTACTCCGGGTTCGGAGCAGAGGTATCTGAGAGGTGATAGAGGTTACGCTTTCGGGGGTCCCAGCGAAGGTGCAGAACCACCTCCATCCCGTTGGTCATAGGGTCGGGATGTTCAGCCATCCCGGAGCACCAGCCATCCATTCGCACGCCACGGTTGTGGCAGCGCCAGAGATCCGGACAGTTCATTTTACAGGTGATCCACTCCCTCGATAATGGTGGGCATAGTGCGATTTTCGTTCAAACCGGCGGCGGCCACCTTTCGGCGCCATCGGATGTCTTCGCTTCCCTCGGTTAGTCTTATATAGCCAACCGAGGAACTGGTCGGCGATGGACCAATCAGAAATTAAGCCAGCGTGTTTTGCAATGCAAGGCTCTTTCTAAAGCGAGAATCTTTTCTCCCGCCGCATATCTAGGCGGGGTACTCTCGACACATTCGTTTTCATGATATCCCACCGAGTTGCCCGGCATTAAATGCCATTGCTTCTTTTCATACCCGTCAAAAATTAATATGTGTCCTTTGGCCACATCACATCCGATCTTTCTCTCCGTCTCATCCTCACCGTTCATTGCTTCTCCCTTCGTTCTTGGGGACTTAGCCAAATTTTTGCCTCTCAATACACTCCTTGGCATCTTTTACGACACGGCACCATCAACGGCTCCGGTTTAAGCCCTCATCATACCTCTTAAGCCTCGGTTATGCGCCCTAAACCTTTTTAAGTTCCTCTGCGCCTTAGCCCTCCGTTCTTGGCTTTTCGTCTTCCACTTTTGAATCCGGTTCTTTTCTGCAAATCTTTACCATGGCTGCACCAAGATTTTCTACACTTCAAGCCTCTTTTGCTCCCAAGGATCCGGCTCTTTTTTGAGTCTGTATCCTTCTTGGCGCTTTTACTTTCCGTGAAGCCCTTGTTGGCCCAAATCGAAGTCGCTGAGCGCCAAAAGCTTCTGAATTCTCTCAAATGGAACTTCCGGCTCCAAATCCTGACCAACTGAAGCAGTTCATCGCCAATATCGTTAACAGCCCGCATGGATACACCACTGTGGTCGATGGCACCACCATTTCGCTGACTCAACATTTGATTTCTGAGGTATTTCATATTCCCTTGCAAACCCTTTGTTTATCATGGTCTGCCATACAGGATATGGATGTCACAGAGTTTGGTGCACCTCCTTATCATGCCAATGTGCATCGCCTGACCAATATTGACAAGCCTCACGAAACCTTTGTTAAGTTTCTGTGGCGCAAGTTCCTTGGGTATTCTATCAAGAACACCCATATCAATAAGCCTTTCTATAATATGGTACTCACTGCTACACACTCCAACCACCACATTGATTGGCCCCAATTGATGTTCTACCGTCTTCTCCAAGAAGTGGACCGCCTTCGGGTTGCCACTTCCATTTCTGAAGTTTCTGTGGGAGGCCACCTTCAAGCCCTCATCCGTCATTACTTTCCTCCCACACCACCAAATTCTCATAATTCCACTCAGCGGTCCCTTCCCCAGACTAACCGAGTTGGCACTTCACGCCCTTCTTCCACTGGTCATGTCCAAAATCCGCACTCCCATGTCACTGTCTCCTCCTCAGCTACACCATCCAGTTCACACCATATCTCCCAAACATCACAAACCAGGCAACAGTCGGCTCCACCACCACAACACCCTCGTCAGTTGTTGTATCAGTATCAGCAGGATGCTCAAGCTGCTGTTCTAAAGTTACAAGAATCCCAAGACGCTCTTATGAACGGGGTTCAAACGGCACTAGAGGCCCATTAGGGCGGATTTGGGGTCTGAAAATGGCCTCCTATCAGCCAGTCCACGTCATATTTCCGCTCCTTTTTTCCCATGCCACCTAGGATATCAACATCTCATCATTACAGATTTACTTGGAATATTCTCCCGGAATAAGGGGGATCGCGCATTCATGGCGCCATATGTATTTAATTTTGTTGGTTGTCAGACAGACTGATGCAACACGTGTCTCTTGGTTTGTCAGATACCAAGCGTGCGTGTCACCGATTCTTGCGCTATTTTCATTTAGAGGCCATGGCCATACAAGCTTCCCGCCTTCCACATTTCAAAATTTAAATGTGTAGGTTGAAGCTTTGTATCAGACTTTCATTTCGAGGCGCTGCGGCTGCGCCTTATGGGTGGTTCACATGGAGAAGTTTAGGCCCTCCGCTGAGTTCTGACGGAGTCAGCACTGATTAAAAAATTCAACGCTGCATCAGCTATGCAAGTTGGATCTTGCGAGGGCTGATTTTCCAAAACGGGGCTGATTTTTTTTGCCTCAGCCCAAGTTCAGCAGGTTTTAAGCCAGCGCTTCGCAGTTCGTCCATGTGAACCCAACATTAACCGGGATCTTTACTTCATCCCAATACAGGCTTCCCGCCCCCTACAATTCGAAATTTGAATTTGCTTAATGTATAAAAGCATGGATTGTAGGAGAATGGACTTTTCGATTTCCATATGCACGTTGCAAATTTCAAAAACGAGGTTAGTACGGACGTTCGCTCACCTGAAGCGAAATGTCTTTGGGGCATACAAATTGTACACCTTCATTTCGCGCCGTGCGATCCACGCAGTATGGAAGCTCCAAATGATGTGTGGATAAGGATCCAACTGACTCACGAATATGCTCCAGTCTTCAATCGCAAAAAAGGAGGTCTAAAAAATAAGAACTTAGACCTCGACTGTTGTGTCTTGCAGGCTCAAAAAGTGTTGACATCTGGGCGGATGGCAGTTTATATCCATTGGATCCGTTGAGTGGCAAGAAACCGTCATTTCAGGACGTTTCAAGTTTAGTCCGATTTTGTGGTGAAGGTAACTCTGGCCTCCTAGGATATTGTGAGAGATTGAGAGAGGATGAAGGCATTCGGAATCGAATACAGTTCCTTGAGATGAGCTGCTTCCGATAAGGAAGGGGAAATGTCCGTGAAGATGCTAATAAATGACATTATACTTTGCAATGTGAAGGGTTCATACATTCTTGAAGTACAAAGGTTATGGTGTTTGTGTTTAGATACCGCTAATACAAGAAGTCTTTGACTACCTTTAACAATAGATTCCTTTAAAACTCTATTGCTATTTAAATTATAGCAAAAATGAGTCTTGAAACTCTTTAAGTAGTAGAAGAACTCTTTGACTAGTTATCCATTTGATGACCATTTTTTAAGAAAATATGATATGTGACATTCTTATATGCAAACATTCATAAAATTTATGAACATTGAAGGTCAAATAGTATTTTAATAAACCAACACTTTATATACTAACACTTTACACTTTAAATAAGATATTTCTTTCTTTCCTTTTACTTGAAAGCTATTTTTTTTTCAAGATGGATCACACCAAGCGAATAATACATATGCAAAAAAAAAAGGGACACACTAAATTCGCATGGTGTGATCCACTTTCTTATTTGTTGTCAAATTAAAATTAAACACAAGTACTCATTCCTATTTGTATCTAAAATGCTTTACCACTCTTAAGTACATAAGTCATTATCCCTTTTCAAAGAGCATATTATTTTTCAAGAAGGATCACACCAAGCGAATAGTACATATGCAACAAAAATGGAACACACTAAATTCGCATCGTGTGATCCACTTTCTTATTTGTTGTCAAATTAAAATTAAACACAAGTACCCCTTCTCATTTAATGCTTTACCACCCCAAGTGCATAAAGTTATTAGTCCCTTTCAAAGAGCACATCTTTTTTTAAGAAGGATCACATCAAGCATCCTATTTGCATCTAAAATACTTTACCAACTCTAGTAGTACATAAAGTTATTAGCCCTTTTCAAAAAGCAAACACTTTATCAATAAATGAGCACGTCACATATCCACACTTAACTTCAAATAAGGCACATATATATTTCTTTTATTAAAAGATAATCAAAGTAATTTTACTATAGGAAGTCATGTTTTTCCAAAAAGATCACACCAAGCGAATTTTGTATAAGCTAAAAGGTTGGAATATACTAAATTCGCATGGTGTGATCCACTTTCTTGTTTGTTGTCAATAGATAATAACACCAAGTCCCTCATCAATAGTCTCCCATTTGCATATAAAATATGTATCATTCCAAGTTATATTATGTTTTATGAACTAAACTTTTTCAAAGAGGGTCCCAAAGCAAAATACAAACACATAATCAATAAGCCAACACTTTACCAACAACCAAAGCTTTATTAAATAAGATTTTTATGTTATTTTATCAAACCTAACAATGTTTCCATATGTGACACTTTGAGTTAACTGATCCAAAGGCTCATGAAAGCGACATTTTATACAATATGTCTTTGGAGCTTTTGTGTCGTGGCATTAGTAAACACCTCTAATGGAGCAAATATTTTGTAACTCATTTTTTCAACAACCCTGGATGCACGTCTTATCAAACATTTCTTCATTGCAAGGACACCATTCTCATAAGGCTTGCACAATTTGCTTAAACGAGGTCATGGGACAACTTTGAAGCTCGGCTCCCACAATTTTACAACGTAAAACTAGATGCCCATTGCCCTGAATGTATATCTTGGAAAAGCATGTCTCTTATGTCCATATGTTAGACAACAACGATGCCAGTAATGCTTTTCCCTAGTCCCAAATCCCCGACATCTGATAAATATAGCCCAAAGAAAAATATTTGATTCAGTGAGTGAATATAAATCAAGAAGAGGGAAGAAAAAAGAAGCAAGGATCACATGACGCGAAATCTCACTACACATTTACAAAGTGCATATGCATTTTCGCATGGTGTGATCCATGTATTATTGAGGGTGCAAATTCGCAAATATCCTCCTCTTCAAACCCCTTCCCCCCCTCCCTTCCCTTTTTTTTTGCAATATACTATCCATAGCATTTATTTTGAACCCTATAGTTCTACCTATTCATTGCGTATGAATGTCGCTCCGGCGATGTAACTCCATAGTCATCCTTCGTTAAGGATAGCATTCTCACCCACAAGCCTATGGATAGATATCCTTCCACCGTCATGCCTTTATTGTTTTGTAAGTGATGAACTGCAGAAGCAATGTAGGAGTACTAGGAGCAATGATGGATGCAATTAGAGATACAGATCGGTCGTTGAATTGTAAGAATGAATGGCAGGGAGCAATACGATGAATGGGAAGAGCTGAAAAGTAGGAAAACTTCAGAATGAAAATTTGGGTAGTAAAAACATGGCATGTAACGTACGCTTGCTTGTCCGCACATCGTCTCGCCGTTGTTGCTTAACTCTATGCTCGCCCAAGAAAAAACCTGATTACACTATGGAGACTTGGATTCCAAATGAAGAGCGAAGGCGGAGAGGATGCACGTAGCGGCGCTAATGTGAACAATGGAAATCTTGGTGCCAAAATTTGAAAAGGTGGTTGGTGCATGTGGGCATGTGCACAATAGGCGGGAAAAGTAGCCATTATTTTGGTCCGCGATACGATTTTCGAAAAATGCAGGCTATTAATGTGGTTGCAATGAATGCACAAACATGTCCTATGAAATTTCGCCATGTGGATGCCAAGTAAGCCTGCTCCTCTTTCTACTTGCCAACTAATACTGACTTTGGAAAAAAATGCGCAAACATCATTGGTCGCGAGAAACATGACGTGGAATTCTGGCATCCAAGATAAGGGCCATTTTGAGACCCCAAATCCGCCCTAATGTCTGATGCGGTACACCGGGACCTTCAAGCTGCCACTGCCCAAGTTGCAACTTTGGAGGCCAAACTTCAAGACAAGCACGGAGCTCTCTTACAGGCTCATACAGATCTCAAAAGTGCACAGGATCAGGTCAGCCAACTTGCAGATCAACAGGCTCAGCTCCAATCAGAAATTCAGAATTTATTGGAGCACAACAAGTCCAAAGACACTCTCCTGGGTGCCAAGGACACAGATATTGCTAAGCTCAACGCCTTGTACTCCGAGCTTTGTGACAATTACAGCACTCAAGTTCAAAACCTTACAGAGCGGGACGCTCAAATTGCCTCCTTGACGGCTCGGCTTTCTACACAGACCTCTCAGCTCACCTCTCTTCAAGATCAGCTTACAGAGGTGCAGAAACAGAAGATTCTTGATGACGCGGAGATTGCCGTGCTTCGTCTCAATACTCCGGGGCAATCCTCCTCCCAGGTCAACACTTCTCAGAAAAGGGTCCGTGACCAATCACGCCTGCTGCTAGAAAAGGACAACCGGATCCGTGACCTTGAACAACAGCTGCAGCAAGCTATTCAGTCTGCTGATGAGGCTCAAGCAAAACTTGACGGCCATAACACCATTGTTACCAGACTGCCTTTTGACTTCCCAGTTCCTTCCTGCTATCACGATTATGTGGTTGCTCGCCGCCACCTCTTCCTTTTGAAGTGGCATGCGGCAGATGGACCTGTGGATATTCCCCAAGCACTTCCGCATTTTTCTTCGAATTTGGCCAGAACTCTCCATTGAAGACAAAGGGTTATGCTGTGCCCTTTTGGTCTTTGATCTCATACACTGTGCCGATCCGGACTTTATCACCTTCCGAGTTGTTCAGCCCATGGCTTACATATTTCATGATTTCTATCTCGGTGATACGTGAAAACTTCGTGAGATGGGCCACGCCCGGCTCTTTCGGGGTGACCCCATCAGGTGCAATTGCTTCCGGGATAACAATCCATATCTTGCTGATCATGCTCGCACCCACACTCTTCATCGAGTACATGCCCGAAGCTTGCCAATCATTTACCTCTCTCTCGGCAAGCCGGGCGCTACCAGCAAATGAATAAGGAAGTATCTGGGACATCCCGAGGATCTTCCCTATGCACAAGTTTATATGCAGCACCTCGCAGGTTATAATCAATTACGGGCTCTGTTGGATAGCAAGACGGTCCCCACGGGATGGGATAGCCCTCCTGTCAACTCTCAACTCTCTGCTTCTCTTTGGGATCGTTGGTGTCAAGCTCTTGATCCGGATCTTGTCAGTGCATTCAGGGAGCAAGCTCAGCAACCCACGCCCACGGGCATGGTTCCTTCTCCCTATGCTTCCCTGGGAGTACCTCCACGCCCCAGGTTCCTGACTTCTGATTGGCGCCTCCCCTTTTGGACCAAGGTCATGGATGGTCATGCCGGATGGACTCCACCTCAGATCTCGACGGATCTCCGGTGGGATCCACGTTTTGTTCGCCGCTCACATTGGGAAGAGGGTGCCACTCTTGATACCACCACGAATTGGATCTATATTGCTAATGAGCGTGGTTGGCAACGCCTACCGATGCGCTTCATGGTCTTGACACCTTCTTGCGAAATGCCACCACCTCACGATCCTTGATCCATCTTCAAGCAGGTTTTGTGCTGCTCTCAAATGCATCTTGCTTTCAGCTCCTTAAATCGGCGGCGTCCCATTTTTCATGCAATCCGAATGCGATTAACCGGTTTTCGGCCTCGGACCTGCCTCCTCATGGAATGTCGGTTCATTTCTTGAGCCCCATGCTTTGCCCTTGAAGACATGGTGATGCGATCTCGATTTCTTATTGATGCGAGATCACGCCTTTGGCCACAACACTCCTCCTCGCTCTTCAAACCGCCCGGATCTCATTGGCGATTACCATAATGGTGCCCGGCCCTCACTCCCGTGAGGGATCACTTTCAGAGCAGATGGCTTCCCCGCCCTGAAGCAGTTCCTCCTTTTTCTTCACTCACGAGTGTCGTTTGGTGGGGAGTGTTAGTCCCAGTGCCTCCCAGTACGGACTATTCATGCATACGACAGACCAGGTCAAGCTCAAGGATCCTCGATTGACCCAGGGGTCAGCCATCAAAGGCTCGGCCAGAAGACCAAGCAGCAGACCACGCAGCCAAAGCCTCCGCCTAAGAGGCCCCTTCCGGACAAGTGACGGCCCGTCCACCGCCGTAGCGTCGGCGTCGGCATGATTCTAGGCACTTCAAGAGGCACCGCCCACATTCCTGCAAATCGCCTCCTTCCGTGAGTCGGCACCTAGATCGGTCCAGTGTCTATATTGGGCCAAAGGCCATTGTACTATATATATGACTAGAGCTCGCACATGAGTTCTAGATGAGTTTTGAGTCTTGTCTCCTTTCATTTTTCTCTCTATTGCGAGAGCTCATGTATGTTCATCATTGATATCAAGGAAGCTTATCATTTTCCTCTCATTGTTCTTTTGTTCGTTTTCCTTCTTCTTGTTCTCTTCTTGCAAATCCCGCGTGACATAGTCCCCCGGACTCTCCTGTTAGATCCACGGGTCCTCACAGAGGGCTGTCTTCCAGGAGTTCCCGAACTCAAACCCCAAACAAACGTCGTTGCCGAGCATCTTCTTTAATAATTGCAATATAGGCACTAGGGACAATAGTCATATGGCAAGAGTCCAACATGAGACCTATGCATACCACCCATTTAACAATTCCCTAATTAATTGCAATATAGGCACTACTATGGACAATAGTTTCTTGGCATAGTCCATCACAAGACCTATAAAGGAAGGTCCATCTTCATCATATATATGGACATAAATTAACATTGTATTTGTACATAAATGATTAAATTTCTGAAAATATCCTGTGCAGCATCCTCATTTACACCTTGCTAAGCAAAACACATCTCACTTTGTTGTTGAGTCTTAAGTTTTTCAAAAAGCACAAGGTTGATGCCTTTTAGATCATAGAGACCAGTCTAAGACAAGACTTGCATGAATCCAAAGACATGGTTAGGGTATTGAAAAAGACTTTGATAATCGAAATGGGAAAATAAAGGCACAGCGGGGATAGGAGCGCGGGGTCCACTGAAAGAGGCTGATCCATCTTCATCAGGAAGAAGGGATGACATTGAAAGAAAGGGCTATCTAATGCAATGGATATTTCTAAGTGAATGCCATGCAGTTTCACATATAAGGTAACTAGCATCTGTCCTATTCTCATCCTTTATGAAATCTGATTTATAACTGACATGTGTGCTAGTGCAATATTTATGCAGATCTTCAAATAAATGTTCAAGCTACAAAATTTCCACAGCATGCCTAAGTTATGTAAGCTGACAAGAACATACAGCATAGAAGCCCAAGTAATAAATAACATTTAATCCTGTTAGTTTTTCTTGGTCAAATCCACTACTAGCAAAATTCGATGCCAGTTATGTTGATTATTTTGAGCTCTTTGAAACTAGCAAGAATACTTCTCCTTACGTACCTGCTTGTGATCTTGCATAATGTTGCATCCTGGCAATATGTGGTTGTGATTTAGAAAGCAGCCTCACATGCCGTTCTAACTAAATCATAAGGGATAGCTACTGCTTAAGTCTGCCATATGAAAGCTCTTGTATATATTTTGCATGTGCATTGCATTTTGTTGCCACTTTTAAGTAACAATGTAACTTCAAGCTGTGATCTCAACTCATACAGCCTTTTTTCACATATAGAATACAATTACAAATTTTTATCTACGTTTTGAAGTAGAGACTAAAATCTGCCCAAGACCTAGCTATTTGTTAATTCTAACATGCTATAATGAGATGCGTGCTTGAGTTTGTACCTGGTTAGTTTGAGCTTCAAAGTAGACCTGCCATAGACCTAAGAGACCATGTGATTAATATCAGAGCCAGGAGTCAAGATGCGAGCAAGATCAAGCCTTAAAGCCGCAGCAATATTTGGTTGTCTATACGAGGCAGTGACAATCAAATGTACTACAGTGCGGATATGCTAAATTTCAAATTGAAGCTATTGTGCTAAAAACAAGTTATTGTAGGCACTCACATAAGTCGTCACAATTGAAGCTTAACATTCACATTTGATGTCCCAGCGAAGTTATCAAAGTCAGAGTCTTCCATTGGTAGTGGCATTTTCCCAACATTTGCCCTGCAGCCTTATAAAGAGAATAAAGGAGAACAAAAGAAAGATCTGTCTTAGAAATCAATATTCATCTGCCATGCCTAATACCTTGTCACGGTTTGAGATTGATCTCTTTCCGTTCCCGTCCAATCACTGGACACACATGGCATCGGCATTAGCCCGCAATTTAAATAACAGTAAGAAATAGTCAACAAAGGCTGAAATTAGCATAGGAATCAATGCCGGCAAACTATGTGAAGAATCTAGAAGAAAATGCCACAATAAGATCTAAATTTCTTTGAAGAATGAACATGTACATTAGATTATCCGCAATAATTACAATGAACCCACCTTCTCAGTAAAGATGGCAATAAAGAATAATCAGCAACAATCTTTTACAATGTGGCCCATCATATACATCCAGAGTGCTGGATCCCCTGATCCCCTCACAAAACTGCATCTGCTGCCTGGACCAAAGTGCAAAGTAAGCATACAATATATGATCCGGAAAAAGTGGTCAGGAGGGAACTTGTTCAGAATGTAGGAACGCCCCTATGTAAGTTAGGAAGAGACATTTGTGTTGATTGACCCTTCCTCTGTCATCTTCAAGCACAAACATACGCAAAATTGTTCAGCACACCAATGCACATGGCTTCACAACTTTCCACATCCCATTAAACATTTGAAGTTTATTGCGTTATTAAAAGCAACTTCTTGGTTTCCACTTGTTTCATCATATTCCCTTTTCTTCTGTGGCCTTTCATCATGCTTGCTTTCCTGCTTCTCAGGCTTTACTTCCTTAGTTGAATGACCAAGATGGCCATGTGATTTGTTGTTTACACGGCATTCTCCTTTAGCCCGCCGAAGCTTCACCTTATTTATGTATACACAGATATCTCTTCTGCTGCGTAGGTTACTCTTTACATTAGTTGACCTTTTTAACTTCAAAGATTCTGAGTGTTTGATCATCCACGGATGAGATAAAATCTGCTCACAGGATACCCTCTTTTCTGGTTTAACTTACATCATTGCCAAAACAAGATGCTTTGCCTCCTCTGATACAACACCAGCAGGCCAATCTAAATGTGTAACAGCTAAATCGTCACCATTGCTAAGTCTTTTCTCAACCTCTTCATTATCTAACTCTGAAAAGGCAAGTATACCAGTAAGGGCTTCATATAAGATCACTCCCAACCCCCAAATATCTATCTCCTTAGAATACCTTCCCTGAAGAACCTCTGGTGCATAATATCTTGGGGTTCCTACTATTTCAGTGAAACAAGGAGCAGAACCAGTAAAGCAAGCAGAAAGTCTAAAATCCGCCACTTTAACATCATAAGGTTTTCCACCCAAAGTGATCAAGACATTCCCAGGCTTCAGATCACGGTGGACAACCCCAATGGCATGCAAATCCTGCATAATTCTAGTTAGAGACTGAATGAGAAGCGCTGCTTCCTGTTCAGACAGGCGCACAGGTCCATAATCAAATGCCAGAAACCATCATCTATGATTACCTCCTTAAGAGACACGACGCCATGGTGGCCGGCTACCCTGCGCATGACTTCCACTTCCGACCTCAAGTCCGCAAGCCTATCAAACATTTCCATCGAATTTAAACCCTTGAAAATACGCCTGCGAAGGAATGGGGCTGGATGACCGAGAGTTTAAGGCAGCAGCCAGTTTTGAGCAGTCACCAGCATATGCTAGGCATATGCCGGCATATATGAGGATATGCCCACATACCCACATAAACGAGGGTTTGCCCGCCTAAGGGCAACCCAAAAAAAGAGGCATCTATATATAAGCAGTTGGATATGGTGAAAGAAATTCCTTTGCCATGGAGATCCATTCCCTTTGTCAACATATTCGTCCAACCGACATCCTTTGGTCAAAAAATTCGTTGAATCTACATTCTCTATGTTGATTCATGTTAGAAATTCTCGTTGAATTTACATTGTGTACATTCATTCATGTTAATTTCTTTACTGAAATTTGGTGAAAGCCATTAGATGCATGATTCAAAGCATGAAGTGCAAATTCAAAGTAAGAATTAAACCCATGAGATGTTAAATCAAAGAAGTGATTCATACCATGGTATTCTAGGCATGGTTACATTGTCTCATGTTAATTTAGCCTATTATGGGCACACCCATAGTTCAACCCATGGGATGTTAAATGAAATAGAATAGAATAGAATAGTTTTTTTATCGTCCACTAAGACCAATCGGCCTATGGGACCCGAAGGGCCTTGACAAACTTATTCTTGTCGGGTTAAAAAACCCCCGCCCCGAAGGGTTTTCGAGGGAAAAACCGTGGCAGTAATAAGAATGCTGTCAAACTGTACAAGTATACATCATCATGAAATAAATGTGTATGTACATGTCAAGTGCGTGCCCGAGGACATAGCTGATCTCGCATGTCCATGACCTCCTGAAGGTATGATCCTAGCATCCGTCACGGATGCCGTGCTCAATGTCACATGGAAGCGGCTGGCGAGGCGACCAACTTCGGCATAAGCGGCGTCCGGTTGATCATATCTTTGGGCAACTTTGAAGGGTATGAGATTCATCCTCAATGACTCCCATTTGGCGGCATTGGCCGAGCACATCTGGCGTGGCTCACCAATCCATCTGCTGTCTCAATTCGAAGATGATGTGCCCTGTCGCGAATGGAGGCAATGAGTGCGTCTTTTCATGGGCAAGTGGGTGCGCGGGGTAGCATTGTGGGCCTCGTTCCAATGTGGGATTTATGTGGCCGGTGGTGTGTCTTTGTCTTGACGCTGTTCAAGGCGGCATCCCAAAGCTTGCTGATGAAGCAAGCGTCAAGATATTACCTCAAGCTATGGCGATCTGCCTCTGTTTGCACATGTATGCACCTGTGCTCCTGCACATTCCATCTAGCCATCCATTGAGCTCTCTTTTCCCTCCGGCATGCCTTGGCGTTGTGGCCCCATTGCCATGATATAAGCTAGTTTTGGGAGGCGAGCATCGTCCATGTTGACCACCTTCGGGAAATAGACAATGTGGCGATCAAGGGCAGCCCTCACGAAGAGGCAAGAATCACATTTCTACTTGTAGAAATTTGATATGGGATTGTGGACTTCACCCCTAGTGCTTTCGTACCAAGAAGGCTTTCTCGCACTGCTCCAAGTCATTCCAAGTAGCGAGGGATACTCTTTGGGCCCCATACTTCAACCCCGTATAAAAGGCGGGGCTCCACTAAGACTTTGAGCAGGTGTGGTGATGGGTCCAATCATACAACTCCGGCTCTATGACTATTGTTTTGCATTGCATATAGTGCTTTCCAGCCCTTAATAACTTCGTAGCCGTATGGATGTGTCCCGGTGCATAGTAGGCGGAAACTCCACTCCCAAATATTTGTATGTGGATGCTACTTCCACATTACGCCCTCGATAACTAAGAAGGAGGGATCCTCGGTTCGTCGTGAAGATGATATGAAAACCACCTTAGTCTTGGCCAAGTTGACGTGCATATCAGTCGCTTGACAAAATGTGTCCAGGGCATAGTGATTCATACCATGGTATTCTAGGCATGGTTACATTGTTTCTTGTTAATTTAACCTATTATGGGCACACCCATAGTCCAACCCATGGGATTTTAAATCAAAGCAACATCCCATGTGCCCCTTGTACCATCCATGTAGACACGTGTATCTACATAGTGAATAGACAACGTGAAGACAAGAAGCTACTACATGGACCCAACTACCAACCATAATCACCAACCATAATCAGGAAAGACTGGATAGTCTCTTCTCAAGCAGAACCCATGCAACCAAAATAGCTCGGCAATTCCAAACTTTATAAACTTTAAAAGCAATGCAACAATGATTCCATAGTTTTTTTTAGAATTGAGCTTAAAAATGGTCATAAAATATTATTAATCTTAAGCATGAAGTAAAATGTTGAAATCCATTAATCTTAAACCCATAGGGTCTTAATCTAATTGATCATCAATCCATGTGATAATAAGATATTGAACATTGGGAAACATATTGAGTAGATGGCTCGGGTCCCGAGGACAAAAATCATATGCATGCAAACTTCCCTTTCCTAACTTCACTTCATTTCCAAACTTTTGCCTCTTCACTTTAGTGCCAATCCGTCCATCTGCCTGCCCCGATTTCGAGCTCCATGGCCAGAACAAATATAACACAATCTGCACCTACTCCATCTATTATTCCTGCGAGTTCGCCTCCAGCTTGATTAGAATCATTCTCTTCAAATGGAGGCCATCCGGTTACAATGATGGCTAGTTTCACTCCTCCTAAAGTTGAGAAGATTGTTGAGGCTGGAGCTATCTGTTCTTGTAGGGTTCTTGAATGGGGTTGATCGAGCTTACCTAGATCAGGATCATCTCTTGGAGATGAAGATGTATGCCATGGAAGATGACCTGCATACCGGCTGAGGATGCCCCCTGCCTAAAGATCAACCCTGCAATCAGCTTATGTATTAGTTTATAGATTTGTGTTTTTTTTATCCCGGGCTCATCTTTCATTTGTATATTTTGCATACTTCACAGAAGAATCACGATGGCTAAACTATTTTTGTAAAGCGTCCTTGGGACAATTTTTTTATGAAAAGCTTTGTACACGACCTTTTTCAGTACATGACAAACTTTTTTCTGAAACTATTCTTGTAAATACTTTCAGTAATGGTTTTATGTAACCCTTTTTTTATTGTTACTGTTCTTTTAGTTCCCACTGTGCTTTTTGTTGATTAAACTGTCTATTCTTTTCTACTGTTACCGTTCTTTTACTGTTGTTGTTTTCAACTTGAATTATATACAAGTACATGGAAGTACAGATAGGAATTTCACACAAGTACTTGGAGGTACAAGACAGGAATTTCCTGCAATAACAGACTTAAAAATCTTTTTTTTTTTTTTTTTTTTTTTTTTTTTTTTGAGGAAACGGCAGATTTATATTAGTGTATGAAAAAGTTACATAGATTTACATACAAAAGAACCATAGTAGGCGAACAAGCCCCACCATGGAAGTGGCTAGGGATAGCCACCAAAATCCTTTAAGGGAATGAAACCCAGTCAAAATAGAAACACCTTATAATAGTAGTTCAGATAAAACCAAAATCAAATATAGTCTAGACTTGTGATCACGACATCAGTTTTAAAAATCCCTGTCTCAGATTGATTTCACAGAATATCAGGCACCCCATCAAGCGTGATGATAGCAAAGGCCTCCTCAGTATGAATGAACATCAGATCATTCAGTTCATTCGGACCATAACCTGTAGAGTCCAGCAGATACATGACCCAGGAGTCCCGAGCGTCTTCATGGATCTTGAGTTTAGCTCGGAAATATGGCTTTATCTCCGGATTGAACCTCCAAAGGTCCTCATCCTCCAGCAGGCGATTGAAAGTGATGCAGCTAATAACCTCTGTCTTAAGCCAGAAAAGAGCATCGATGATCTCCAGTGCTGATAAGGGGACAGTAGCAGGATCTACCTCCCGAGCATGCCCGCCTTCATGATGCCTCCTCACCAAGAGCTCTGTCAACCAAAGAATCCACATCATTAAAAAGCAGAGAGAAAAATTGGAAGAAACCATCAAAAGTTCCCAGGGAATCCCATTGACTATCATAGTTCAGGCCCTGTTTTGCTCTGTGAGCCATGGCAGCTTCAGCTAGATGGACCTGAAAAGAAGCTTTGAGCTTGTTTAAATCTGGGGCCAACCCTGTGATAGCTACCCCATTTCTATGTTTCCAAATAGCCCAACATGTGAGAGCCCGAATGGTTCCCGGGGATCTTTGGTTAAGGTAGTGCAACAAAGAGGCCTCATCAGAGGGAATTTGCTGCACCAAGGGAAGAATCCACTGCCAGAAAGGAGCTAACCAAGGGCAGATGAAGACATGTGAACTCGTTTCCATTGATCCACAGCCCAGCGGGCATAAGTCTGTAACTTGATTATTAAATTGAGCTCTAAAACCATTTGTTTTAAGGCTTTTGTTCAGCACTAACCATCTGAAGAACCAAATTTTATTGGCACATTGAAGTTTCCAGCCCTGCCTTATAATGGTGATGGCTAAGTCCTGTTGGCAGTCCCATGCTCTACAAACTTTAAGTTGAGATTTGTCCAACAGCAAGCTATAGATCTTGGAGACTTTGTATGCCTGCCCACCACATGACCAATTTGGGGCATCAGTTGTATGTCCCACTGGATTTCCAACTGGGTTTCTAGTGAGGGCCACATAGATATTTTTATTTGTGTCAGTGTCAGCCAGAATTCCAGATATATCATCCCAGTCTTTCCATCTGTCATTAATTCTCATAGCCCCAATGGTGTGAAGACCTGCATGACACCATTCTTTATATTTAAGAGGATGTTTCAGAGCCAAACAATCTTCCTCTTCCTCAGCTAAATCCTGATGCCAGAAAAAGCCAAAAGTATCATTAGTTGAGCCAAGAGGTCGAGCTCTGAAGCACATGGATGCCTGATTCCAAGCAGAGAAGATTTTTCTCAAGATTTTTGAAGTACCAGGGGCAGAATTGAACTGATAGAAGGCTGAATCTGGAAGCTGGTGTGGGAGGGAGGGAGCTCCCACCAGGGAAGTTTCCTCCAACCAATATTTTATAAGTTTCATAGCTGGTGAGGGAGCATTAGACATCAAAGACCTCCAAACCAACTTTGCAGCCAAAGCTTGAGCTTGGACAAACAAATCCTTGCAACCCAAACCCCCTTCCTTCTTGGGCAAAGTCAAATTATCCCATGATACCATTCTGGCACCTTGCCAAATATAGTCCCTCATGGCTGTCTCCAGTTTCCTATAGGAGGCTTTGTCAGCAATGATGGCAGAGGAGAAGAAAATGTGGGTGCTTGCAATCACACTATTAATAATCTCGACCCTACCTGCAATTGACAGGGATTTTGGGTACATTTGTATTTTTTTCTTCATCCTGTTAACAATGGGGTCCCATAAACCTGTCAGATTCATATTAATAGCCAGAGGGAGGCCAAGCAATTTGATAGCTGTTTTGTGGCCTGTAACCTTTATACCATGAATCATCTCTTCTTCAGACTATAGGACAATAGTGCTTTTATCCTTGTTCAATTTAACCCCAGAGGCTCCTCCAAACAAGTTTAGCATCTGTAGGAAATTTGGAAGACTGTATCCATCATTTTGAAGGAAGGCAAAAGTATCATCTGCATACTGCATTAGTGAGAAATCTCCCAAATTCTTAGGCAATTGAAGGCTTTGGATTTCTTTGGCAGCTAGAAGGGATGTGGTCGCCCTTGTCACCATTTCTGCAACTATTAGGAAAAGGTAAGGGGCCAAGGGACAGCCCGCAGCGAAAATTTTAGTGGCCCCGGCGGGCCATTTGGCCACAAATTACAGGTTCAGGCAAAATGCGACGGCCGGCTTGAGTAGGATGCCTTACCTACGGACTACCTGTAGATTCCCCATTTCGTGGCACTTTATTGCCTATTACGATATTAGAATGGCCAATTAGATGTTTGCTAATTGGAGTGGTATTGACTTTGGGGCCAATTTAGTCCCAAGTGAGAACTAGATATACTTATGGAATGGCCATTTAGGCCACTTGGCCAAATCCTGTAATGCCTTAAGTTCACCAAATCTTAACTCATTAAGAGGCCCCCTCATAAATTCGTCACTTATAGGGGGCTAACATTATTAGAAATTTTTATTCCTAAATATATCTACCAACTAAGAATAATCCCGCTCTTTTGGAAAATCAAATGTCGAGGCACTTTTCAATCCTCTTTACGAAGACTCCGGCATCCGATTTCCGATTCTCCCTACCAGCAATATGTGCATTATTGAAATGCATGGGGTATGAATTCAAATTCATACAATATGTAACTTAAATACATTTTTATAGGGTAGCAACTACTTTATATTCGGGCAACTAGCTCTATACTAGCTTAAAATCGCCATTTGAGCTACACACTATTAGATATTTGGTTCAAAAATCGCCAATTGGGTTGCATCCACATTAGAAAAAAATAGGAAAAATGGCCAGTTCAGGCTACACTTTTGGGGGCGTATTTTACAAGGAATGGCCAATTCATTATACTTATACAAAATTATAGGTCCCTTAAAATTTTCCCTGGACAGCCCTGTCTGACCCCTCTCTTGCACTCAAAAATTTTTGATGGGGTGCCATTTACCAGGATAGCAGAACATCAGGCAACATTTAAGCTATGAATCCTGCTGATTACTTTTTCAGAAAACCCCATCTGGGCCATTGCTCTGTATAAAAATTTCCAGTGAATGGTGTCATATGCTCGTTTAAAATCCAATTTAACCAGCATGCAATTCTGTTTGGAGGTAAGGTTTCAATGCAGACCCTCGTGAGCCCCAATAAAATTATCTAAAATGCTTCTTCCAGGGAGAAAAGCAGATTGTACTGGGTTGATGATCTTCTGCAAGGTCTCTTTAATTCTATTTGCAAGAATTTTTTGCCAAAATTTTATAAGTAGCATTGGTAAGAGAGATTGGTCTCCAATCAGAGAAAGAGGCAGGAGCATCTACCTTGGGAATTAGAGCAATTAATCCAGCATTTATAGCAGGATGAAGTTTTGGGGCAGACCAGGCACCCTGGATAAAGGTAGTGACATCCTTCCTGAGAATGTCCCAAAAGGCAACCAGAAATTCAGGAGCTTTGCCATCTGGGCCAGGGCTCTTGCCACTTGCCATTCCTTTGAGAACCTTCTCTATCTCACCTTCAGTAGGGCACATAAGGAGCTGTGTGTCATCCAGAGCTTGGTCGGCTGGTCCAAGTTTATGAAAGAAACTCTGGAAACTATTTGAGTCCACCTCCTCCTCAGCAAACAATTTGCTATATTTTTCATGAAAGAAATTCATCAGATTTTCTTGGCCTGATATGATTTGGTCATCTTCTGAAATAGAAACAATTCCATTATTCATAATCCTTCCTTTGGCTGTTTTGAAGAATAATTTGGAGCTGCACCTATCCATGCAATTAATGTTGACACATTTACTTTTAATTATCAGACCACGAGCCTCAGACTCTTCAATATTCTTAACCTTCCTTTCCAAAACTTCCTCCTCCTGCTGTAATATGACATTTTGTGGATCTCCAAAGATTCTTTGTCTGACCTCCTTCATCTGCAAATAAGTCTCCCTTTTTTCTTTTTTCAATTTGTCATTCCAGTTTTTACCCCAGACTTTTAGTCAATCTTTGATTTGTCTCATTCTCATGACAAACCCTTTCATGGATCCACTCGGCTGCAGTGGTTGCAATGCTTTATAGAAATCCTGAAAGTCCTGGCAGAACCTATTATTATTAAGTAGACTAGTATTCAGCTTAAAAGGAGAGTTAGCCCCTCCCTTAAGTGAGTTTCCATACTCCAAATATTGGGGAAAATGGTCTGAAATTGAGTTACTGTGGTCTCCTTTGATGATCATCTGAGGCCAAGAGCAATCTCTAGTGTAGAACCTGTCAAGAAGACAGAAAATCCTGTCATTCCCTGCCCTTTTGTTGCTCCATGAATACACATTTGAGGAAGATGGTGCTTGATAGACAAATAAGGATATCAGTCTATCCCATTGAACCCTTTCATTCCTTGTCATATTCAACTTTTTCCCAAGTTTCTGATCCCACTGGGGGGTATTGTTGAAGTCTCCACTCAGAATCCAGCAGTCAGCCTGTTTGGTATTTAACTTGCAATGCAACTTGAATTTGGCACAAGTATTTGGAAGTACAGACTAGAATCATGTAAATCTGGTTTGGTATTTAACTTGCAACTTGAATCTGGCACAATTATTTGCAATAACAGACTTAAGAATCATGTAAAACCCTGCATGAGGTAAAATGACGGAGCGCCCTAACTAGGGCGGCGGCGGCGGCCGCCCGACCATAGCCTTCAATATTGTGCAGGTCCGATTGCTGGAAGAGCAGCCTTGCTGCTTCTGCTCTCTTCCGGAAGCTTTGGCAGAAGCCAGAGGTCTCTTCTTCCATTTCTACTGTGACGGTTGCAGCAGAGGAGAGGATGGGGTATGGCCGCCACTTCCAACTCCCTCTCTTAGCGTCTGCACTTGATCTGGTAGGGGACTTTAAGCATTTGTCATTTGCATTTCTGTGTTTAGGCAGAACTAGACTAGTAGTCAGCTCCTGTTCTTGGTTGATGCTAGAGCACATAGATGCTACTTAGCTTGATTTTTCAGATCTGGATATGTCATTCATTCTATCCTGTTTGGTGTTGGCTTAATTTCCTGTTGCACTCACTGCAACCTGAAGGCCGCACTCACTGTGGTTATGTCTGCACTCACTGCAACATGTCTCCATGGCAGAAAACATAGAATGGCTTATTTTTGTTCTTCTGTGTTGCTTGCTTGGTATCACCTATGGGTTTTTTCCCCTTCTCTATCCCAGCTAGATAGGATGACATGGTGATCTGTACATGGCAGATTGGTAAAGCAAGAAATACAGGATGGGAGACCCGTGTCTCTTGTAGCTGCAACTCATATACTGTTTAAATGGTAATGTCTTCAAATCTTTCGGGGTGTGCTTCAGGAAGTAGATATTATTGAAATAGATATTTTGTTCACTGCAACTCCTATTTGTCATGTCGGGGCAGCCATGGATCTGTGGGGCTGCAGCATTTGGCTGGAGGCTTCTATGGGAAATTTCCATGAGAACTGTGATTGGCTTTCTCCCGTAGTATTCAAAACTGTTAAATATATGTTTCTTTGCCTTGAAGCTCTACATGGAAAGAGTAGCCTAGTCTATAGTACTTTTAGGTTGAGGCAGATATACTAGTGGAGTAGCGGGTTGCTCTAGTATTGGAGGGAGCTCTTGGGAAAGGCCTATAGTACCTTGCTAGTGGGAAGACAGTTGGCAATCTTGCCTAGTACAGTGCTACTTCTGCTTAAAATCTTGTGGGTTGGGCTTCTTGGTAGCGGAGTACATTTCTGAAAGAGCAAGTCAGCCTCTATAGTACTGCTAGTAGGAGAAGAAGGCAGAGCTTCAGGCGTTCTCATACTATCCTGAGCGACTTGTAGTCATATCTTATTCTTCTAGGTATTCCTTCGGCAGCATTCTTCAGGATCTTGAGGAATAATTTTTTGATTGCACTCTACAAGTGCTATTACCTTCCATAGTACCTACAAGAGCTGGGAAGAAGGCCACGCCCTCTAGTACTGGAAGAACTAAAAGGCTGAGGAGCATATCATTTTACAGGGATGAAGAAGAGGTTGAGAACCTTGAGCATAGTACGTGGACTTGATCTTAGGGTAGTTTTTCAGTTTGATGGCTGCATGTATTTTTTGTGACAATTCTTTCTATCTGGTGACCAAGAGCATTGTATACTTCCTATCTGGCCTATTGTGGAGCCACAAGAAGGTCATGTACCATTTTTATATTAATCAAAAAATTCTTACCCTCAAAAAAAAAAAAAAAAAAAAAAAAAAAACCTTTTAAGTATTTAACTTGCAATTGGTATAAGACATGCAACATGAATTTGACACAAGTATTTGGAAGTATAGACTAGAATCATGTAAACCCTATTCGGTATTTAATTTGCAACTGGTATAAGAGTCATGCAACTTGAATTTAGCACAAGTATTTTCAATAAGAGACTTGAATCATGTAAGACTTGTTTAGTATTTAACATGTTTCGTAAAACTTGTTTATTAATTACAATTCAGAATCAATATCAGATTTAGTACTCATCTACACTTGTAGGATATTCTGGAATCATAAACTTAGAATATAAGACTTAGAACTTATTCTTATCTTCAGTTTGCTGGAATCATGGTTGTCTAGATACAAACAAGCAAGTGAAACATAGAACAAGCAATCAAAAAACTTAGTGACTAAATTCATGCTGAAAACTTGCTAAATTCAATAAGAATAGAATAGAATAAGGAAACTTGCTGATATAACTTTAACAGAACTTGCTGACATGCATTTTAGAGTATCAGGATTTGAACGTAATTTCAACCAGTATTCTCAACCTTTTTATTTCCTGCAGTTTAGTAACAGAAATTACATCACATTGATCATGAACAACCACCTACTCCATCATTATCCAAGATTACAATGCTTAGAGTGCTCGGGGGCTTGCAGATCTTGCACTGCACGACAGATTAATGACGGAAGCCAACCGTTTTGCCATCCAAATAGAATTGAAAATCCCAATAACAGCAAAATGATTCTACTAATTTCTTGCACTCGAATAATGTCCAATCTTCCTCCACATTAAAAGTTCTGTCATCCATACCTGTACAAGCTATTGAGAGCTCCATTGAATTTGAAGTTTGAGCTTTGTCAGTCGCACCCTCCTGCTAGAGCCATGTCCTTTCTTCATCCGATTCTTCCCAGATACAACGCCTACATGACTTCTTTATGACTGGTTAGTATTTCTCATATCTAGAACTTTTTCATGCATGGGTAGCTATGTTTGTGGATTTTGGAACTTTTTCGTGGTTATGGATCTTAGAACTTTTTCATGCACAAGAGTGTCTACGGTTATGGATTTGGAATTAGACTCTTGGTGATGATTCGAGCATATGGATTATTTTGGTATTAAGCATGTCTAATATCCTATAGATCTTATGCATTTGTCTTGAGATGCTCAATTGAGTTTTAGTTATATGTATTTGAATCGAGGTGGGCAATTGAGTTTTACTTTTAAAATGGATGGATCATTCTGTGTAAGGAAAAGAATTCTGCTCTTTGGACAATTGTTTATATATTCGCTTAAAGTCTTGGTATGTTACCGATCGTATAGCAAGATTCTGGTCTTGGAATTATGTTCTCATGATTTGGATTTAGTTGTGATTGGCTATGGTCTCTTTTGGTGTCTTTGCTTTGCAGAAGAGAGAAGCTAGACCAGACATTGATGGAGCTGCAACAGCTATGCAGCTGTAGCAGAGAAGGAATGGAATGTGGACAGAGTTTTTTGGGAGATAAAGGATGTTGACAGAAAGAAACCTTTCAATGTATTACAATTTTCAGGTGTTCAATTCATCCACTGTGTGTCCTCCAGAAACAGCAATGATCCAACTATGATATTGTGCAGGTCACATTCTTGTTTTTGTGCAGCTTGTGTAAATTTTGATTGAACCAACTGTCAAAATTTGGATCATTGTGGTGCATGGGAACTAAGGAAACTGGAACCTACTGAAAGGATTGATATACTAAAAGGTGAGGAGGACTCTGCAAATGGCAGTTTTGCAAGTATTGATAATGACTTTGAAAAAACTTTTGGGTAAAAGACAGGCTTCGGGAATTTATTGAAGGGTATTTTGTGACAGATGTCCTATTCTATCAAAGGCATATTATCTTTGGTGGATAAATGAGCTATTTGTTTTACACGAACATGATGTCTTACTGTCTATGGCAGTAGAACCCACAAAATCTATGGGTCCGTAATACATCTTTCTACCAGTTTAATATAAAACTTGTTTATGCGATCATTCTTCTATCTTAAGCTTTCGAAAAGAAAAAAACCTTATATTATAAAGCCAGAAGGCATCATTTACAAAAAGATCTATCATATACAGATAGTTTCTGATAAAAAAAAGTTTACAAGCCAAATTGACACACAATCTCTATCAGGGATAACATCATCCTGTGGTTCAGGCTGCCAGCATCGACAGCCCTGTAGTGGTGAATGGACTAGAACTGCATATTTTCGTGCAGATCCACTAGCGTCTCCACATGAGCTCTCTTTTCAGGTCTGCTCTGGACAGCCCAATCCACCTGACCCCCTTCAATTTGTATCCCACTGTGCGCAAATAGTATGATCTGCGAAAGGGCTATCGACATATGAGCTGCAATCACAGGAATTCTGAATGAAATCCTGCTAGAAACAGTAAATTCTTCTGCAGCTAGTGCCATTTTCAGACAATTGAAGCTTGCAATGAAAATGAACTAAAAATTATTAGAATTAGGAAGGTTATTAATCATAGCTAGAAAAATTATGGGCTGGTCACATCATTTAGTTGATATGATCCCTTTATAAGATTGAGCACTTGTCAGCAGACACATTGAATTTAATTTTCGGGGCTGCAACTCAATGTAATTTGCAGACTGACTTCTTATGTCCATAATGGTTGTATCTTTAGTTATTTGATGTGCTTTACATCACATTTATATTTACATTTAAATGTACATTCATGTAAATCTTGTACTAAATAGAGAACATAAGAAATCTTGTAAATCTTGTACTAAATCTTGGTTTTCTAGTTGCTTGGAATATGCCTTGGGATATGCCTTGGTTTTTTAGTAGTTTCGAATATGTCTTGGAATCATCCTTGGGTACGTTGTAGTGGATCACTTGGCATGCCCCTCCCCGTTCCCCCCCTTTTGTGATGCCAATGCCGTGAGCGTAATGATTGCCAAGAATATTACAGTAAGTGCCAAAAATAGTATAGTAACTGCCATATTTAGTTTCGGTGACTCAATTCAAATTCCAAACAAACAGATGGAAAGGATTTATTGCGAGACTCAATTGAAATTCCAAAAAACAGATGGGAAGGATTTATTCCGAGGGAACGCACCTTTAGCGCTTTATCCTGCCTAAACATATTGGATGATGCATTAGAAAAGAAATCAGATAAGTTTTCTCAGATTTTCAGATTTCTTCGTTTCAGATTTCTTCATTTTCTAATTTTTGTGAACTGCATGATATTTATTTGAATCAGACGCGCGATTTCTGAGCTAGCTATGGCGTGAAGCAAACTCTGAATCCTTTGATGCTCCTTGACCAGTTTTACCAACCATGAAGAACCATGCATTAAAATTTAATGTGTGGTTCTTGGGGTTGTTAAGACTGGCGTGGAACATCAAAGGTTTCAATGCTTATTTCCTCCATGATTCTTTCAGATGCATGGGTTCATGACCTTGCTTGTTTGCTGTCATAGCAAAACAGGCTTGCACTGTACTTCAGACCTGTTGATTTATTAATATCAAGGGCATTTGAAATTCCTATCTCTATAATCTTATGAATTTCCCTATCTGATTAGGTAATCCGCTCCCCCCCCCCCCTCTCTCTCTCTCTTGTAAGTATTGAATGTTCATCTGTGGTGAACAATATATTTGAATGTGATGCACATATTGCATGTGGTGCCAACATGGTACATGTGTGCCAACCTGGTTCATATGATGCCAACCTGGTGCATATGTTGTCAGCATGATCATGTGTGATGGAACATGGTACATCTTGTGATGCAAATTGTGTTGCCAAAATGTATGGTCTCTTTGGATCCCCCTTAAACCCCCTTGGGTTTGGGTGCATATTCACACGGGGGGTGACTCTGGGCAACGAGAGCTATTGGATAGGCATATTCACCCCTTATTCCTTAATCTACACCGTACGTAAAGTTCCTCGTTTGTGGGGTATGCAAGTACAAAATTTGCTATATTGTATAACACGATTCGCAAAATACTATAAGATTTCAAGCGGAATACTATATGGTGTTGATTTTGTACGTGCAAAATACAATTATGAGGGCTCTCGCTGCCCTACGTCACCCCCCGTGTGAATATGCACCCAAACCAAAGGGGGTTTAAGGGGGATTTTAATTTAAATATGTTGGACCCAATGGTTGTGTTAATTAATGTCAATGGTAGTTATGTGTTGGTTGTTAATGATGGTTGTTATGTGTTGGTTGTTATGTGTTGGGGGATTTATTTTTTATATGTTGGATGTTAATGGTTTGTGTTGCAAAAAAAAATTTTTAGCCCCTTCGGGGCCTTAGGGATGTCCCCTCCCCCCCGGGTGTGACAAAAATTTTAGAATTCAAACCCCGGAAAAAAAAACTAGAATTCATTTGAGGCTTTCATCACACGTAGCTTTTGAATTTCATCACAATAAAACAAATAGAACATAAGTAAAAAAGTTACCATAAAGATAGAGCGAATTGATCCCATTATTCTGAAAAGTCATAAAGTTTGCAACACCCATACACAAACATTTTTCAACTGGAATTTAACAGCAGCCCTTGGCCTCCATGGATTCTTGTGGTGAGAAACCAAAGTGGGAAACGTTTACGCTTGTTAGCACAAGGATCTAGAAGCCTTGAATTTGCTTAATAACTGCCTCAAAATCTAAAAATGCATGGTAATTTTTTGCAAGCTTCATTTGGAATGAGCCATAAAACAATATCCAATAGCACAATCCTGTATTAATCAGCTGGTAGGATGTGAAAGCCTACCAAACCCGGCCGAAAATTGCTGTTTTAACATAGATAACTTAACCAAACATATACATATCATACATCACAAAAAAGATCTCGGAAAGAGCTTTCCAACGCAATAAAAATCATCTCAAACGAGCTCTCTGGATCAAAAGCTATGATAAGAAATGTGTTGCCGGTGGAAACGCACTACATGCGCCCTTCAAGCCCACAAAAGAGGGCTTTTGTTGTGAGCCATTGGTTGTTGACCATTATGCACCACACGCACAAAAAGGGACTTTTGTTGTGAGCCATTGGTTGTTGACCATTATGCACCACACGCACAAAAAAGGGGGCTTTTGTTGTGAGCCATTGGTTGTTGACCATTATGCACCACATGCACAAAAAAAGGGCTTTTGTTGTGAGCCATTGGTTGTTGACCATTGGGAAAAAAAAGGCTAAAATCAATGGCTCAGAAATGGTGCACTCTAGATGTACGCATTAGTACATCCATTTGAATACATCACGAAATCATAGGAAAACCTTAGTGAAAAGCGTACAAAAAACACAAAGAAAACCCCCTGTTATTATGCTACATATTGGGTTCTTCTTCTTCTTCATAAGACATTGCCAAGTGATCATAGCCAACAAGGGGGGTGTGCCAATAAATAAGGGACCACTTAAGAATCACTTAAGAATAATCCCTTTTTTCTTTCGGGTAGTGAGGGTAACGTACCTTTTTAAGTTCATTGGTGCCAACTTGGTTCATATGATGCCAACCTGGTGCATATGTTGTTAGCATGATCATGTGTGATGGCAACATGGTAGGAATAATCCCTTTTTTTTTGGGTAGTGAGGATAATGTACTTTTTTAATTATGTTTTTTAGATAATTTGTTGGGATAAACTGTCGCATGATATTTCGGAGCACGAAATAATTTTATTCACGTGATTTGCATTAAATTTTGATGGCCATAAAATTCCTAGCATATAAGCTATGCATGCCCGCCAAAATTCCATTTCTTCCATTTTTTTTCTGCCCAAGCCATGAAGCGTTCGGCGTCTGCAGCGGAGCTTCTTCATGAAGAATCCGATTGCAATATTTTTTGCAGCAATCCTTTGATTCCGACTCAGAGGATGCAGAGGAGGAAGAAGTAGAAGAATCAGAGTCTGATTCACAGGAATTCCTGACTGCTTTGCTTCAAGGTTGGCTTGATCCTGAAACAGAGAATGAATATGTAGCATAGATGAAAGCCTCAAATGAATTCTAGTTTTTTTTCTGGTTTGAATTCTAAAATTTTTGTCACACCCGGGGGGGAGGGGACATCCCTAAGGCCCCGAAGGGGCTAAAAAAATTTTTTTGCAACACAAACCATTAACATCCAACATATAAAAAATAAATCCCCCAACACATAACAACCAACACATAACAACCATCATTAACAACCAACACATAACTACCATTGACATTAATTAACACAACCATTGGGTCCAACATATTTAAATTAAAATCCCCCTTAAACCCCCTTTGGTTTGGGTGCATATTCACACGGGGGGTGACTCTGGGCAACGAGAGCTATTGGATACGCATATGCACCCCTTATTCCTTAATCTACACCGTACGTAAAGTTCCTCGTTTGTGGGGTATGCAAGTACAAAATTTGCTATATTGTATAACACGATTCGCAAAATACTATAAGATTTCAAGCGGAATACTATATGGTGTTGATTTTGTACGTGCAAAATACAATTATGAGGGCTCTCGCTGCCCTACGTCACCCCCCGTGTGAATATGCACCCAAACCAAAGGGGGTTTAAGGGGGATTTTAATTTAAATATGTTGGACCCAATGGTTGTGTTAATTAATGTCAATGGTAGTTATGTGTTGGTTGTTAATGATGGTTGTTATGTGTTGGTTGTTATGTGTTGGGGGATTTATTTTTTATATGTTGGATGTTAATGGTTTGTGTTGCAAAAAAAAATTTTTAGCCCCTTCGGGGCCTTAGGGATGTCCCCTCCCCCCCGGGTGTGACAAAAATTTTAGAATTCAAACCAGAAAAAAAAACTAGAATTCATTTGAGGCTTTCATCACCTGTAGCTTTTGAATTTCATCACAATAAAACAAATAGAACATAAGTAAAAAAAGTTACCATAAAGATAGAGCGAATTGATCCCATTATTCTGAAAGTCATAAAGTTTGCAACACCCATACACAAACATTTTTCAACTGGAATTTAACAGCAGCCTTTGGCCTCCATGGATTCTTGTGGTGAGAAACCAAAGTGGGAAACGTTTCTGCTTGTTAGCACAAGGATCTAGAAGCCTTGGAATTTGCTTAATAACTGCCTCAAAATCTAAAAATGCATGGTAATTTTTTGCAAGCTTCATTTGGAATGAGCCATAAAACAATATCCAATAGCACAATCCTGTATTAATCAGCTGGTAGGATGTGAAAGCCTACCAAACCCGGCCGAGAAATTGCTGTTTTAACATAGATAACTTAACCAAACATATACATATCATACATCGTCAAAAAGATCTCGGAAAGAGCTTTCCAATGCAATAAAAATCATCTCAAACAGAGCTCTGGATCAAAAGCTATGATAAGAAATGTGTTGCCGGCGGGGAAACTGCACTACATGCGCCCTTCAAGCCCACAAAAAGAGGGCTTTTGTTGTGAGCCATTGGTTGTTGACCATTATGCACCACACGCACAAAAAAGGGACTTTTGTTGTGAGCCATTGGTTGTTGACCATTATGCACCACACGCACAAAAAAGGGGCTTTTGTTGTGAGCCATTGGTTGTTGACCATTATGCACCACACGCACAAAAAAAGGGCTTTTGTTGTGAGCCATTGGTTGTTGACCATTGGGAAAAAAAAGGCTAAAATCAATGGCTCAGAAATGGTGCACTCTAGATGTACGCATTAGTACATCCATTTGAATACATCACGAAATCATAGGAAAACCTTAGTGAAAAGCGTACAAAAACACAAAGAAAACCCCCTGTTATTATGCTACATATTGGGTTCTTCTTCTTCTTCATAAGACATTGCCAAGTGATCATAGCCAACAAGGGGGGTGTGCCAATAAATAAGGGACCACTTAAGAATCACTTAAGAATAATCCCTTTTTTCTTTCGGGTAGTGAGGGTAACGTACCTTTTTAAGTTCATTGGTGCCAACTTGGTTCATATGATGCCAACCTGGTGCATATGTTGTTAGCATGATCATGTGTGATGGCAACATGGTAGGAATAATCCCTTTTTTTTTGGGTAGTGAGGATAATGTACTTTTTTAATTATGTTTTTTAGATAATTTGTTGGGATAAACTGTCGCATGATATTTCGGAGCACGAAATAATTTTATTCACGTGATTTGCATTAAATTTTGATGGCCATAAAATTCCTAGCATATAAGCTATGCATGCCCGCCAAAATTCCATTTCTTCCATTTTTTTTCTGCCCAAGCCATGAAGCGTTCAGCGTCTGCAGCGGAGCTTCTTCATGAAGAATCCGATTGCAATATTTTTTGCAGCAATCCTTTGATTCCGACTCAGAGGATGCAGAGGAGGAAGAAGTAGAAGAATCAGAGTCTGATTCACAGGAATTCCTGACTGCTTTGCTTCAAGGTTGGCTTGATCCTGAAACAGAGAATGAATATGTAGCATAGATGAAAGCCTCAAATGAATTCTAGTTTTTTTTCTGGTTTGAATTCTAAAATTTTTGTCACACCCGGGGGGGAGGGGACATCCCTAAGGCCCCGAAGGGGCTAAAAATTTTTTTTTGCAACACAAACCATTAACATCCAACATATAAAAAATAAATCCCCCAACACATAACAACCAACACATAACAACCATCATTAACAACCAACACATAACTACCATTGACATTAATTAACACAACCATTGGGTCCAACATATTTAAATTAAAATCCCCCTTAAACCCCCTTTGGTTTGGGTGCATATTCACACGGGGGGTGACGTAGGGCAGCGAGAGCCCTCATAATTGTATTTTGCACGTACAAAATAAACACCATATAGTATTCCGCTTGAAATCTTATAGTATTTTGCGAATCGTGTTATACAATATAGCAAATTTTGTACTTGCATACCCCACAAACGAGGAACTTTACGTACGGTGTAGATTAAGGAATAAGGGGTGCATATGCGTATCCAATAGCTCTCGTTGCCCAGAGTCACCCCCCGTGTGAATATGCACCCAAACCAAAGGGGGTTTAAGGGGGATTTTAATTTAAATATGTTGGACCCAATGGTTGTGTTAATTAATGTCAATGGTAGTTATGTGTTGGTTGTTAATGATGGTTGTTATGTGTTGGTTGTTATGTGTTGGGGGATTTATTTTTTATATGTTGGATGTTAATGGTTTGTGTTGCAAAAAAAAATTTTTAGCCCCTTCGGGGCCTTAGGGATGTCCCCTCCCCCCCGGGTGTGACAAAAATTTTAGAATTCAAACCAGAAAAAAAACTAGAATTCATTTGAGGCTTTCATCTATGCTACATATTCATTCTCTGTTTCAGGATCAAGCCAACCTTGAAGCAAAGCAGTCAGGAATTCCTGTGAATCAGACTCTGATTCTTCTACTTCTTCCTCCTCTGCATCCTCTGAGTCGGAATCAAAGGATTGCTGCAAAAAATATTGCAATCGGATTCTTCATGAAGAAGCTCCGCTGCAGACGCTGAACGCTTCATGGCTTGGGCAGAAAAAAAATGGAAGAAATGGAATTTTGGCGGGCATGCATAGCTTATATGCTAGGAATTTTATGGCCATCAAAATTTAATGCAAATCACGTGAATAAAATTATTTCGTGCTCCGAAATATCATGCGACAGTTTATCCCAACAAATTATCTAAAAAACATAATTAAAAAAGTACATTATCCTCACTACCCAAAAAAAAAGGGATTATTCCTACCATGTTGCCATCACACATGATCATGCTAACAACATATGCACCAGGTTGGCATCATATGAACCAAGTTGGCACCAATGAACTTAAAAAGGTACGTTACCCTCACTACCCGAAAGAAAAAAGGGATTATTCTTAAGTGATTCTTAAGTGGTCCCTTATTTATTGGCACACCCCCCTTGTTGGCTATGATCACTTGGCAATGTCTTATGAAGAAGAAGAAGAACCCAATATGTAGCATAATAACAGGGGGTTTTCTTTGTGTTTTTGTACGCTTTTCACTAAGGTTTTCCTATGATTTCGTGATGTATTCAAATGGATGTACTAATGCGTACATCTAGAGTGCACCATTTCTGAGCCATTGATTTTAGCCTTTTTTTTCCCAATGGTCAACAACCAATGGCTCACAACAAAAGCCCTTTTTTTGTGCGTGTGGTGCATAATGGTCAACAACCAATGGCTCACAACAAAAGCCCTCTTTTTGTGGGCTTGAAGGGCGCATGTAGTGTAGTTTCCCCGCCGGCAACACATTTCTTATCATAGCTTTTGATCCAGAGCTCTGTTTGAGATGATTTTTATTGCGTTGGAAAGCTCTTTTCGAGATCTTTTTGACGATGTATGATATGTATATGTTTGGTTAAGTTATCTATGTTAAAACAGCAATTTCTCGGCCGGGTTTGGTAGGCTTTCACATCCTACCAGCTGATTAATACAGGATTGTGCTATTGGATATTGTTTTATGGCTCATTCCAAATGAAGCTTGCAAAAAATTACCATGCATTTTTAGATTTTGAGGCAGTTATTAAGCAAATTCCAAGGCTTCTAGATCCTTGTGCTAACAAGCAGAAACGTTTCCCACTTTGGTTTCTCACCACAAGAATCCATGGAGGCCAAAGGCTGCTGTTAAATTCTAGTTGAAAAATGTTTGTGTATGGGTGTTGCAAACTTTATGACTTTCAGAATAATGGGATCAATTCGCTCTATCTTTATGGTAACTTTTTTACTTATGTTCTA
Source organism: Isoetes taiwanensis (assembly GCA_021234155.1). NCBI lineage: Eukaryota > Viridiplantae > Streptophyta > Lycopodiopsida > Isoetales > Isoetaceae > Isoetes > Isoetes taiwanensis. The sequence goes on along the minus strand of JAJEKV010000186.1, from coordinate 38,091 downwards.
TTTGTTTTATTGTGATGAAATTCAAAAGCTACAGGTGATGAAAGCCTCAAATGAATTCTAGTTTTTTTCTGGTTTGAATTCTAAAATTTTTGTCACACCCGGGGGGAGGGGACATCCCTAAGGCCCCGAAGGGGCTAAAAAATTTTTTTTGCAACACAAACCATTAACATCCAACATATAAAAAATAAATCCCCCAACACATAACAACCAACACATAACAACCATCATTAACAACCAACACATAACTACCATTGACATTAATTAACACAACCATTGGGTCCAACATATTTAAATTAAAATCCCCCTTAAACCCCCTTTGGTTTGGGTGCATATTCACACGGGGGGTGACGTAGGGCAGCGAGAGCCCTCATAATTGTATTTTGCACGTACAAAATCAACACCATATAGTATTCCGCTTGAAATCTTATAGTATTTTGCGAATCGTGTTATACAATATAGCAAATTTTGTACTTGCATACCCCACAAACGAGGAACTTTACGTACGGTGTAGATTAAGGAATAAGGGGTGCATATGCGTATCCAATAGCTCTCGTTGCCCAGAGTCACCCCCCGTGTGAATATGCACCCAAACCAAAGGGGGTTTAAGGGGGATTTTAATTTAAATATGTTGGACCCAATGGTTGTGTTAATTAATGTCAATGGTAGTTATGTGTTGGTTGTTAATGATGGTTGTTATGTGTTGGTTGTTATGTGTTGGGGGATTTATTTTTTATATGTTGGATGTTAATGGTTTGTGTTGCAAAAAAAAATTTTTAGCCCCTTCGGGGCCTTAGGGATGTCCCCTCCCCCCCGGGTGTGACAAAAATTTTAGAATTCAAACCAGAAAAAAAACTAGAATTCATTTGAGGCTTTCATCTATGCTACATATTCATTCTCTGTTTCAGGATCAAGCCAACCTTGAAGCAAAGCAGTCAGGAATTCCTGTGAATCAGACTCTGATTCTTCTACTTCTTCCTCCTCTGCATCCTCTGAGTCGGAATCAAAGGATTGCTGCAAAAAATATTGCAATCGGATTCTTCATGAAGAAGCTCCGCTGCAGACGCTGAACGCTTCATGGCTTGGGCAGAAAAAAAATGGAAGAAATGGAATTTTGGCGGGCATGCATAGCTTATATGCTAGGAATTTTATGGCCATCAAAATTTAATGCAAATCACGTGAATAAAATTATTTCGTGCTCCGAAATATCATGCGACAGTTTATCCCAACAAATTATCTAAAAAACATAATTAAAAAAGTACATTATCCTCACTACCCAAAAAAAAAGGGATTATTCCTACCATGTTGCCATCACACATGATCATGCTAACAACATATGCACCAGGTTGGCATCATATGAACCAAGTTGGCACCAATGAACTTAAAAAGGTACGTTACCCTCACTACCCGAAAGAAAAAAGGGATTATTCTTAAGTGATTCTTAAGTGGTCCCTTATTTATTGGCACACCCCCCTTGTTGGCTATGATCACTTGGCAATGTCTTATGAAGAAGAAGAAGAACCCAATATGTAGCATAATAACAGGGGGTTTTCTTTGTGTTTTTGTACGCTTTTCACTAAGGTTTTCCTATGATTTCGTGATGTATTCAAATGGATGTACTAATGCGTACATCTAGAGTGCACCATTTCTGAGCCATTGATTTTAGCCTTTTTTTTCCCAATGGTCAACAACCAATGGCTCACAACAAAAGCCCTTTTTTTGTGCGTGTGGTGCATAATGGTCAACAACCAATGGCTCACAACAAAAGCCCTCTTTTTGTGGGCTTGAAGGGCGCATGTAGTGTAGTTTCCCCGCCGGCAACACATTTCTTATCATAGCTTTTGATCCAGAGCTCTGTTTGAGATGATTTTTATTGCGTTGGAAAGCTCTTTCCGAGATCTTTTTGACGATGTATGATATGTATATGTTTGGTTAAGTTATCTATGTTAAAACAGCAATTTCTCGGCCGGGTTTGGTAGGCTTTCACATCCTACCAGCTGATTAATACAGGATTGTGCTATTGGATATTGTTTTATGGCTCATTCCAAATGAAGCTTGCAAAAAATTACCATGCATTTTTAGATTTTGAGGCAGTTATTAAGCAAATTCCAAGGCTTCTAGATCCTTGTGCTAACAAGCAGAAACGTTTCCCACTTTGGTTTCTCACCACAAGAATCCATGGAGGCCAAAGGCTGCTGTTAAATTCTAGTTGAAAAATGTTTGTGTATGGGTGTTGCAAACTTTATGACTTTCAGAATAATGGGATCAATTCGCTCTATCTTTATGGTAACTTTTTTTACTTATGTTCTATTTGTTTTATTGTGATGAAATTCAAAAGCTACAGGTGATGAAAGCCTCAAATGAATTCTAGTTTTTTTTTCTGGTTTGAATTCTAAAATTTTTGTCACACCCGGGGGGGAGGGGACATCCCTAAGGCCCCGAAGGGGCTAAAAATTTTTTTTTGCAACACAAACCATTAACATCCAACATATAAAAAATAAATCCCCCAACACATAACAACCAACACATAACAACCATCATTAACAACCAACACATAACTACCATTGACATTAATTAACACAACCATTGGGTCCAACATATTTAAATTAAAATCCCCCTTAAACCCCCTTTGGTTTGGGTGCATATTCACACGGGGGGTGACGTAGGGCAGCGAGAGCCCTCATAATTGTATTTTGCACGTACAAAATCAACACCATATAGTATTCCGCTTGAAATCTTATAGTATTTTGCGAATCGTGTTATACAATATAGCAAATTTTGTACTTGCATACCCCACAAACGAGGAACTTTACGTACGGTGTAGATTAAGGAATAAGGGGTGAATATGCCTATCCAATAGCTCTCGTTGCCCAGAGTCACCCCCCGTGTGAATATGCACCCAAACCAAAGGGGGTTTAAGGGGGATTTTAATTTAATTATGTTGGACCCAATGGTTGTGTTAATTAATGTCAATGGTAGTTATGTGTTGGTTGTTAATGATGGTTGTTATGTGTTGGTTGTTATGTGTTGGGGGATTTATTTTTTATATGTTGGATGTTAATGGTTTGTGTTGCAAAAAAAATTTTTTAGCCCCTTCGGGGCCTTAGGGATGTCCCCTCCCCCCGGGTGTGACAAAAATTTTAGAATTCAAACCAGAAAAAAACTAGAATTCATTTGAGGCTTTCATCACCTGTAGCTTTTGAATTTCATCACAATAAAACAAATAGAACATAAGTAAAAAAGTTACCATAAAGATAGAGCGAATTGATCCCATTATTCTGAAAGTCATAAAGTTTGCAACACCCATACACAAACATTTTTCAACTAGAATTTAACAGCAGCCTTTGGCCTCCATGGATTCTTGTGGTGAGAAACCAAAGTGGGAAACGTTTCTGCTTGTTAGCACAAGGATCTAGAAGCCTTGGAATTTGCTTAATAACTGCCTCAAAATCTAAAAATGCATGGTAATTTTTTGCAAGCTTCATTTGGAATGAGCCATAAAACAATATCCAATAGCACAATCCTGTATTAATCAGCTGGTAGGATGTGAAAGCCTACCAAACCCGGCCGAGAAATTGCTGTTTTAACATAGATAACTTAACCAAACATATACATATCATACATCGTCAAAAAGATCTCGGAAAGAGCTTTCCAACGCAATAAAAATCATCTCAAACAGAGCTCTGGATCAAAAGCTATGATAAGAAATGTGTTGCCGGCGGGGAAACTACACTACATGCGCCCTTCAAGCCCACAAAAAGAGGGCTTTTGTTGTGAGCCATTGGTTGTTGACCATTATGCACCACACGCACAAAAAAAGGGCTTTTGTTGTGAGCCATTGGTTGTTGACCATTGGGAAAAAAAAGGCTAAAATCAATGGCTCAGAAATGGTGCACTCTAGATGTACGCATTAGTACATCCATTTGAATACATCACGAAATCATAGGAAAACCTTAGTGAAAAGCGTACAAAAACACAAAGAAAACCCCCTGTTATTATGCTACATATTGGGTTCTTCTTCTTCTTCATAAGACATTGCCAAGTGATCATAGCCAACAAGGGGGGTGTGCCAATAAATAAGGGACCACTTAAGAATCACTTAAGAATAATCCCTTTTTTCTTTCGGGTAGTGAGGGTAACGTACCTTTTTAAGTTCATTGGTGCCAACTTGGTTCATATGATGCCAACCTGGTGCATATGTTGTTAGCATGATCATGTGTGATGGCAACATGGTAGGAATAATCCCTTTTTTTTTGGGTAGTGAGGATAATGTACTTTTTTAATTATGTTTTTTAGATAATTTGTTGGGATAAACTGTCGCATGATATTTCGGAGCACGAAATAATTTTATTCACGTGATTTGCATTAAATTTTGATGGCCATAAAATTCCTAGCATATAAGCTATGCATGCCCGCCAAAATTCCATTTCTTCCATTTTTTTTCTGCCCAAGCCATGAAGCGTTCAGCGTCTGCAGCGGAGCTTCTTCATGAAGAATCCGATTGCAATATTTTTTGCAGCAATCCTTTGATTCCGACTCAGAGGATGCAGAGGAGGAAGAAGTAGAAGAATCAGAGTCTGATTCACAGGAATTCCTGACTGCTTTGCTTCAAGGTTGGCTTGATCCTGAAACAGAGAATGAATATGTAGCATAGATGAAAGCCTCAAATGAATTCTAGTTTTTTTTCTGGTTTGAATTCTAAAATTTTTGTCACACCCGGGGGGGAGGGGACATCCCTAAGGCCCCGAAGGGGCTAAAAAATTTTTTTTGCAACACAAACCATTAACATCCAACATATAAAAAATAAATCCCCCAACACATAACAACCAACACATAACAACCATCATTAACAACCAACACATAACTACCATTGACATTAATTAACACAACCATTGGGTCCAACATATTTAAATTAAAATCCCCCTTAAACCCCCTTTGGTTTGGGTGCATATTCACACGGGGGGTGACTCTGGGCAACGAGAGCTATTGGATAGGCATATTCACCCCTTATTCCTTAATCTACACCGTACGTAAAGTTCCTCGTTTGTGGGGTATGCAAGTACAAAATTTGCTATATTGTATAACACGATTCGCAAAATACTATAAGATTTCAAGCGGAATACTATATGGTGTTGATTTTGTACGTGCAAAATACAATTATGAGGGCTCTCGCTGCCCTACGTCACCCCCCGTGTGAATATGCACCCAAACCAAAGGGGGTTTAAGGGGGATTTTAATTTAAATATGTTGGACCCAATGGTTGTGTTAATTAATGTCAATGGTAGTTATGTATTGGTTGTTAATGATGGTTGTTATGTGTTGGTTGTTATGTGTTGGGGGATTTATTTTTTATATGTTGGATGTTAATGGTTTGTGTTGCAAAAAAAATTTTTTAGCCCCTTCGGGGCCTTAGGGATGTCCCCTCCCCCCGGGTGTGACAAAAATTTTAGAATTCAAACCAGAAAAAAACTAGAATTCATTTGAGGCTTTCATCACCTGTAGCTTTTGAATTTCATCACAATAAAACAAATAGAACATAAGTAAAAAAGTTACCATAAAGATAGAGCGAATTGATCCCATTATTCTGAAAGTCATAAAGTTTGCAACACCCATACACAAACATTTTTCAACTGGAATTTAACAGCAGCCTTTGGCCTCCATGGATTCTTGTGGTGAGAAACCAAAGTGGGAAACGTTTCTGCTTGTTAGCACAAGGATCTAGAAGCCTTGGAATTTGCTTAATAACGCCTCAAAAAATCTAAAAAATGCATGGTAATTTTTTGCAAGCTTCATTTGGAATGAGCCATAAAACAATATCCAATAGCACAATCCTCAGATTAATCACCGGGTAGGATGTGAAAGCCTACCAAACCCGGCCGAGAAATTGCTGTTTTAACATAGATAACTTAACCAAACATATACATATCATACATCGTCAAAAAGATCTCGAAAAGAGCTTTCCAACGCAATAAAAATCATCTCAAACAGAGCTCTGGATCAAAAGCTATGATAAGAAATGTGTTGCCGGCGGGGAAACTACACTACATGCGCCCTTCAAGCCCACAAAAAGAGGGCTTTTGTTGTGAGCCATTGGTTGTTGACCATTATGCACCACACGCACAAAAAAGGGACTTTTGTTGTGAGCCATTGGTTGTTGACCATTATGCACCACACGCACAAAAAAGGGGCTTTTGTTGTGAGCCATTGGTTGTTGACCATTATGCACCACACGCACAAAAAAAGGGCTTTTGTTGTGAGCCATTGGTTGTTGACCATTGGGAAAAAAAAGGCTAAAATCAATGGCTCAGAAATGGTGCACTCTAGATGTACGCATTAGTACATCCATTTGAATACATCACGAAATCATAGGAAAACCTTAGTGAAAAGCGTACAAAAACACAAAGAAAACCCCCTGTTATTATGCTACATATTGGGTTCTTCTTCTTCTTCTTCATAAGACATTGCCAAGTGATCATAGCCAACAAGGGGGGTGTGCCAATAAATAAGGGACCACTTAAGAATCACTTAAGAATAATCCCTTTTTCTTCGGATGAGTGAGGGTAACGTACCTTTTTAAGTTCATTGGTGCCAACTTGGTTCATATGATGCCAACCTGGTGCATATGTTGTTAGCATGATCATGTGTGATGGCAACATGGTAGGAATAATCCCTTTTTTTTTGGGTAGTGAGGATAATGTACTTTTTTAATTATGTTTTTTAGATAATTTGTTGGGATAAACTGTCGCATGATATTTCGGAGCACGAAATAATTTTATTCACGTGATTTGCATTAAATTTTGATGGCCATAAAATTCCTAGCATATAAGCTATGCATGCCCGCCAAAATTCCATTTCTTCCATTTTTTTTCTGCCCAAGCCATGAAGCGTTCAGCGTCTGCAGCGGAGCTTCTTCATGAAGAATCCGATTGCAATATTTTTTGCAGCAATCCTTTGATTCCGACTCAGAGGATGCAGAGGAGGAAGAAGTAGAAGAATCAGAGTCTGATTCACAGGAATTCCTGACTGCTTTGCTTCAAGGTTGGCTTGATCCTGAAACAGAGAATGAATATGTAGCATAGATGAAAGCCTCAAATGAATTCTAGTTTTTTTTCTGGTTTGAATTCTAAAATTTTTGTCACACCCGGGGGGGAGGGGACATCCCTAAGGCCCCGAAGGGGCTAAAAAATTTTTTTTGCAACACAAACCATTAACATCCAACATATAAAAAATAAATCCCCCAACACATAACAACCAACACATAACAACCATCATTAACAACCAACACATAACTACCATTGACATTAATTAACACAACCATTGGGTCCAACATATTTAAATTAAAATCCCCTTAAACCCCTTTGGTTTGGGTGCATATTCACACCTGGGTGACTCGGGCAACGAGCTATTGGATACGCATATGCACCCCTTATTCCTTAATCTACACCGCACGTAAAGTTCCTCGTTTGTGGGGTATGCAAGTACAAAATTTGCTATATTGTATAACACGATTATGCAAAAATACTATAAGATTTCAAAGCGGAATACTATATGGTGTTGATTTTATGCGTGCAAAATACAATTATGAGGGCTCTCGCTGCCCTCGTCACCCCCGTGTGAATATGCACCCAAACCAAAGGGGTTTAAGGGGATTTTAATTTAAATATGTTGGACCCAATGGTTGTGTTAATTAATGTCAATGGTAGTTATGTGTTGGTTGTTAATGATGGTTGTTATGTGTTGGTTGTTATGTGTTGGGGATTTATTTTTATATGTTGGATGTTAATGGTTTGTGTTGCAAAAAAAAAATTTTAGCCCCTTCGGGGCCTTAGGGATGTCCCCTCCCCCCCGGGTGTGACAAAAATTTTAGAATTCAAACCAGAAAAAAAACTAGAATTCATTTGAGGCTTTCATCACCTGTAGCTTTTGAATTTCATCACAATAAAACAAATAGAACATAAGTAAAAAAAGTTACCATAAAGATAGAGCGAATTGATCCCATTATTCTGAAAGTCATAAAGTTTGCAACACCCATACACAAACATTTTTCAACTGGAATTTAACAGCAGCCTTTGGCCTCCATGGATTCTTGTGGTGAGAAACCAAAGTGGGAAACGTTTCTGCTTGTTAGCACAAGGATATAGAAGCCTTGGAATTTGCTTAATAACTGCCTCAAAATCTAAAAATGCATGGTAATTTTTTGCAAGCTTCATTTGGAATGAGCCATAAAACAATATCCAATAGCACAATCCTGTATTAATCAGCTGGTAGGATGTGAAAGCCTACCAAACCCGGCCGAGAAATTGCTGTTTTAACATAGATAACTTAACCAAACATATACATATCATACATCGTCAAAAAGATCTCGGAAAGAGCTTTCCAACGCAATAAAAATCATCTCAAACAGAGCTCTGGATCAAAAGCTATAATAAGAAATGTGTTGCCGGCGGGGAAACTGCACTACATGCGCCCTTCAAGCCCACAAAAAGAGGGCTTTTGTTGTGAGCCATTGGTTGTTGACCATTATGCACCACACGCACAAAAAAGGGACTTTTGTTGTGAGCCATTGGTTGTTGACCATTATGCACCACACGCACAAAAAGGGGCTTTTGTTGTGAGCCATTGGTTGTTGACCATTATGCACCACACGCTACAAAAAAGGGCTTTTGTTGTGAGCCATTGGTTGTTGACCATTGGGAAAAAAAAGGCTAAAATCAATGGCTCAGAAATGGTGCACTCTAGATGTACGCATTAGTACATCCATTTGAATACATCACGAAATCATAGGAAAACCTTAGTGAAAGCGTGCAAAAAAACAAAAAGAAAACCCCCGTTATTATGCTACATATTGGGTTCTTCTTCTTCTTCATAAGACATTGCCAAGTGATCATAGCCAACAAGGGGGTGTGCCAATAAATAAGGGACCACTTAAGAATCACTTAAGAATAATCCCTTTTTCTTTCGGGCAGTGAGGGTAACGTACCTTTTTAAGTTCATTGGTGCCAACTTGGTTCATATGATGCCAACCTGGTGCATATGTTGTTAGCATGATCATGTGTGATGGCAACATGGTAGGAATAATCCCTTTTTTTTTTTTTTTTTTTTTTTGGGTAGTGAGGATAATGTACTTTTTTAATTATGTTTTTAGATAATTTGTTGGGATAAAACCGTCGATGATATTTCGAACCACGAAATAATTTTATTCACGTGATTTGCATTAAATTTTGATGGCCATAAAATTCCTAGCATATAAGCTATGCATGCCCGCCAAAATTCCATTTCTTCCATTTTTTTTCTGCCCAAGCCATGAAGCGTTCGGCGTCTGCAGCGGAGCTTCTTCATGAAGAATCCGATTGCAATATTTTTTGCAGCAATCCTTTGATTCCGACTCAGAGGATGCAGAGGAGGAAGAAGTAGAAGAATCAGAGTCTGATTCACAGGAATTCCTGACTGCTTTGCTTCAAGGTTGGCTTGATCCTGAAACAGAGAATGAATATGTAGCATAGATGAAAGCCTCAAATGAATTCTAGTTTTTTTTCTGGTTTGAATTCTAAAATTTTTGTCACACCCGGGGGGGAGGGGACATCCCTAAGGCCCCGAAGGGGCTAAAAAATTTTTTTTGCAACACAAACCATTAACATCCAACATATAAAAAATAAATCCCCCAACACATAACAACCAACACATAACAACCATCATTAACAACCAACACATAACTACCATTGACATTAATTAACACAACCATTTGGTCCAACATATTTAAATTAAAATCCCCATTAAACCCCTTTGGTTTGGGTGCATATTCACAATGGGGGACTAGTGGGTAGCAACGACAGCTATTGGATAGGCATATTCACCCCTTATTCCTTAATCTACACCCCAACAAAATAATAAAGTTCCTCGTTTGTGGGGTATGCAAGTACAAAATTTATCTATATTGTATAAAAAAACACGATTTCGGGAAAAAACTATATAAGATTTCAAGGGGAATACTATATGGTGTTTATTTTTAAAACCCACGAATGGAAAATACAATTATGCAGGGCTCTCGGCGCACCTCATCAACCCGCGGTGAATATGCACAAACCAAACCTTTAAGGGGATTTTAATTTAAATATGTTGGACCCAAAATATTGTGTTACAAAGAATGTCAATGGTAGGGTTCAAAGTTGGTTGTTAATAATGATCAGATCCGAGACATCGGATCGCCATTCTAGAATGGGGCGAGCATGCATGTCATGCATGCATGCGCGCGCGCATGCCCGTTTTGGGTTGGGAGTTCCATTATTTGGCGCCCTAGTTCTGCATCCACGTCTCAATTCGCTTCCTTCTTCTCTCAGCATACCTTATTCTCTTTGAACCCACCCTCCCCCCTTCTTTGTTTATCATTTACAAGTTCATGTTTTATCATGTTTTCCACCAGCTAGGTGATGCTTTTCCACCATTGGGTGATGCTATTCTCTGGTATGTTTCTCGTTTGTTGTGTTGGTGATGTGCATGTTGGTTGGCGGCGGCATCCGTTCGACTTCTCCATCTGCGGGGTTTTGGGGCGATTCTATGCCTTACGTTTGTCTAAGCCCCGTGCGAAGGCTTATCACTAGGGTTTTTCTCGAAAACCCAAAGGGCGGGTTTTTTAATCCTGTGATAAGCTTAGGATCGAGGTACATCAGCCACTCATCTATTAGCATTGTATTTGTTTTGGGGTCCAAATGATAAATTGGATTTTCCCAAGGGGAGAAGCCCTAGTTATTGCCTAAATAAACAAATCACCCAATAATGTCATCCCTTATGTGTAGAAAAATTAATGATGAGATGAATATGTGTTGGTTAAAATGTGTTGGGGGATTTATTTTTTTATATGTTGGATGTTAATGGTTTGTGTTGCAAAAAATTTTTTAGCCCCATTTAGAATGGCGAGGGATGTCCCTCCCCGGGTGTGACAAAAATTTTAGAATTCAAACCCGAAAAAAAACTAGAATTCATTTGAGGCTTTCATCACACATAGCTTTTGAATTTCATCACAATAAAACAAATAGAACATAAGTAAAAAAAAAACCATAAAGATAGAGCGAATTGATCCCATTATTCAAAAGTCATAAAGTTTGCAACACCCATACACAAACATTTTTTCAATGAATTTAACTTGAATACTTTGGCCTCCATGGATTCTTGTGGTGAGAAACCAAAGTGGGGAACGCCCTACGCTTGTTAGCACAAGGATCTAGAAGCCTTTAAATTTGCTTAATAAGCGCCTCAAAATCTAAAAATGCATGGTAATTTTTGCAAGCTTCATTTGGAATGAGCCATAAAACAATATCCAATATGCACAATCCTTGTGTTATTAATCAATGGTAGGATGTGAAAGCCTACCAAACCCGGCCGAGAAATTGCTGTTTTAACATAGATAACTTAACCAAACATATACATATCATACATCGTCAAAAGATCTCAAAAAGAGCTTTCCAACGGCCTTAAAAATCATCTCAAACAGAGCTCTGGATCAAAAGCTATGATAAGAAATGTGTTGCCGCCGGGGAAACTACACTACATGCGCCCTTCAAGCCCACAAAAAGAGGGCTTTTGTTGTGAGCCATTGGTTGTTGACCATTATACCAACGCACAAAAAAGGGACTTTTGTTGTGAGCCATTGGTTGTTGACCATTATGCACCACCCGCACAAAAACATTTTTGTTGTGAGCCATTGGTTGTTGACCATTATGCTTGTGGTGAGAAACAAAAAAGGGCTTTTGTTGTGAGCCATTGGTTGTTGACCATTGGGAAAAAAAAGGCTAAAATCAATGGCTCAGAAATGGTGCACTCTAGATGTACGCATTAGTACATCCATTTGAATACATCAGCGAAATCATAGGAAAACCTTAGTGAAAAGCGTACAAAAACACAAAGAAAACCCCCTGTTATTATGCTACATATTGGGTTCTTCTTCTTCTTCTTCATAAGACATTGCCAAGTGATCATAGCCAACAAAAAAATCATCTCAATAAATAAGGGACCAAAAGAATCACTTAAGAATAATCCCTTTTTTCTTTTAGTTAGTGAGGGTAACAAGCCTTTTTAAGTTCATTGGTGCCAACTTGGTTCATATGATGCCAACCACAGTGCATATGTTGTTAGCATGATCATGTGTGATGGCAACATGGTAGGAATAATCCCTTTTTTTTTGGGTAGTGAGGATAATGTACTTTTTTAATTATGTTTTTTAGATAATTTGTTGGGATAAAAGGGAAAAATGATATTTCAACCTGAAATAATTTTATTCAACGTGATTTGCATTAAATTTTGATGGCCATAAAATTCCTAGCATATAAGCTATGCATGCCCCCAAAAATTCCATTTCTTCCATTTTTTTTTTTGCCCAAGCCATGAAGCGTTAAGCAAAGCTGCGTGAACTTCTTCATGAAGAATCCGATTCTTCTATTTTTGCAACAATCCTTTGATTCCGACTCGGAGGATCAAAGGAGGAGGAAAAAAAGAAGAAATCGGATTCTTCATGAAGAATTCTGTTTGCTTTGCTTCAAGGTTGGCTTGATCTGAAAAATGGAGAATGAATATGTAGCATAGATGAAAGCCTCAAATGAATTCTAGTTTTTTTGGTTTTGAATTCTAAAATTTTTGTCACACAGGGAAGGGGACATCCCTAAGGCCTCAGAAGGGAATAAAAAATTTTTGCAACACAAACCATTAACATCAACATATAAAAAAATAAATCCCCCTCACATAACAACCAACAAAACAACCATCATTAACAACCAACACATAACTACCATTGACATTAATTAACACAACCATTGGGTCCAACATGAACCAAATTAAAATCCCCTTAAACCCCCTTTGGTTTGGGGTGCATATTCACCGCGAGGGGGTGACTCGGGCAACGAGCTATTGGATAGGCATATTCACCCCTTATTCCTTAATCTACACCGTCACGTAAAGTTCCTCGTTTGTGGGGTATGCAAGTACAAAATTTGCTATATTGTATAACACGATTAGCAAAATACTATAAGATTTCAAGCGAATACTATATGGTGTTGATTTTGTGCGTGCAAAAATACAATTATGAGGGCTCTCGCCGCCCTCGTCACCCCGTGTGAATATGCACCCAAACCAAAGGGGGTTTAAGGGGGATTTTAATTTAAATATGTTGGACCCAATGGTTGTGTTAATTAATGTCAATAATAGTTATGTGTTGGTTGTTAATGATGGTTGTTATGTGTTGGTTGTTATGTGTTGGGGATTTATTTTTTATATTTGGATGTTAATGGTTTGTGTTGCAAAAAAATTTTTAGCCCCTTCCTCGGGCCTTAGGGATGTCCCCTCCCCTGTGTGACAAAAATTTTAGAATTCAAACCCGAAAAAAAACTAGAATTCATTTGAGGCTTTCATCACACAGTAGCTTTTGAATTTCATCACAATAAAACAAATAGAACATAAGTAAAAAAGTTACCATAAAGATAGAGCGAATTGATCCCATTATTCTGAAAGTCATAAAGTTTGCAACACCCATACACAAACATTTTTCAACTGGAATTTAACAACAGAAGCCTTTGGCCTCCATGGATTCTTGTGGTGAGAAACCAAAGTGGGAACGTTTACGCTTGTTAGCACAAGGATATAGAAGCCTTGGAATTTGCTTAATAACTGCCTCAAAATCTAAAAATGCATGGTAATTTTTTGCAAGCTTCATTTGGATAGCACAATCCTGTATTAATCAGCTGGTAAGATGTGAAAGCCTACCAAACCCGGCCGAGAAATTGCTGTTTTAACATAGATAACTTAACCAAACATATACATATCATACATCGTCAAAAAGATCTCGGAAAGAGCTTTCCAACGCAATAAAAATCATCTCAAAACAGCTCGGATCAAAAACTATAATAAGAAATGTGTTGCCGTAGAAACCGCACTACATCGCCCTTCAAGCCCACAAAAGAGGGCTTTTGTTGTGAGCCATTGGTTGTTGACCATTATGCACCACACGCACAAAAAGGGACTTTTGTTGTGAGCCATTGGTTGTTGACCATTATGCACCACACGCACAAAAAGGGGCTTTTTGTTGTGAGCCATTGGTTGTTGACCATTATGCACCACACGCACAAAAAAAGGGCTTTTGTTGTGAGCCATTGGTTGTTGACCATTGGGAAAAAAAGGCTAAAATCAATGGCTCGAAAATGGTGCACTCTAGATGTAATGCATTAGTACATCCATTTGAATACATCACGAAATCATAGGAAAACCTTAGTGAAAAGCGTACAAAAACACAAAGAAAACCCCCTGTTATTATGCTACATATTGGGTTCTTCTTCTTCTTCATAAGACATTGCCAAGTGATCATAGCCAACAAGGGGGGTGTGCCAATAAATAAGGGACCACTTAAGAATCACTTAAGAATAATCCCTTTTTTCTTTCGGGTAGTGAGGGTAACGTACCTTTTTAAGTTCATTGGTGCCAACTTGGTTCATATGATGCCAACCTGGTGCATATGTTGTTAGCATGATCATGTGTGATGGCAACATGGTAGGAATAATCCCTTTTTTTTTGGGTAGTGAGGATAATGTACTTTTTTAATTATGTTTTTTAGATAATTTGTTGGGATAAACTGTCGCATGATATTTGAGCACGAAATAATTTTATTCACGTGATTTGCATTAAATTTTGATGGCCATAAAATTCCTAGCATATAAGCTATGCATGCCCGCCAAAATTCCATTTCTTCCATTTTTTTTCTGCCCAAGCCATGAAGCGTTCGGCGTCTGCAGCGGAGCTTCTTCATGAAGAATCCGATTGCAATATTTTTTGCAGCAATCCTTTGATTCCGACTCAGAGGATGCAGAGGAGGAAGAAGTAGAAGAATCAGAGTCTGATTCACAGGAATTCCTGACTGCTTTGCTTCAAGGTTGGCTTGATCCTGAAACAGAGAATGAATATGTAGCATAGATGAAAGCCTCAAATGAATTCTAGTTTTTTTTCTGGTTTGAATTCTAAAATTTTTTGTCACACCGGGGAGGGACATCCTAAGGCCCGAAGGGGCTAAAAAATTTTTTTTGCAACACAAACCATTAACATCCAACATATAAAAAATAAATCCCCCAACACATAACAACCAACACATAACAACCATCATTAACAACCAACACATAACTACCATTGACATTAATTAACACAACCATTGGGTCCAACATATTTAAATTAAAATCCCCCTTAAACCCCCTTTGGTTTGGGTGCATATTCACACGGGGGGTGACTCTGGGCAACGAGAGCTATTGGATAGGCATATTCACCCCTTATTCCTTAATCTACACCGTACGTAAAGTTCCTCGTTTGTGGGGTATGCAAGTACAAAATTTGCTATATTGTATAACACGATTCGCAAAATACTATAAGATTTCAAGCGGAATACTATATGGTGTTTATTTTGTACGTGCAAAATACAATTATGAGGGCTCTCGCTGCCCTACGTCACCCCCGTGTGAATATGCACCCAAACCAAAGGGGGTTTAAGGGGGATTTTAATTTAAATATGTTGGACCCAATGGTTGTGTTAATTAATGTCAATGGTAGTTATGTGTTGGTTGTTAATGATGGTTGTTATGTGTTGGTTGTTATGTGTTGGGGGATTTATTTTTTATATGTTGGATGTTAATGGTTTGTGTTGCAAAAAAAATTTTTAGCCCCTTCGGGGCCTTAGGGATGTCCCCTCCCCCCCGGGTGTGACAAAAATTTTAGAATTCAAACCAGAAAAAAAACTAGAATTCATTTGAGGCTTTCATCACCCAAGCTTTTGAATTTCATCACAATAAAACAAATAGAACATAAGTAAAAAAAAGTTACCATAAAGATAGGCGAATTGATCCCATTATTACGAAAAGTCATAAAGTTTGCAACACCCATACACAAACATTTTTCAACTGGAATTTAACAGCAGCCTTTGGCCTCCATGGATTCTTGTGGTGAGAAACCAAAGTGGGAAACGTTTCTGCTTGTTAGCACAAGGATCTAGAAGCCTTGGAATTTGCTTAATAAGCGCCTCAAAATCTAAAAATGCATGGTAATTTTTGCAAGCTTCATTTGGAATGAGCCATAAAACAATATCCAATAGCACAATCACAGTATTAATCAGTGGTAGGATGTGAAAGCCTACCAAACCCGGCCGAAAATTGCTGTTTTAACATAGATAACTTAACCAAACATATACATATCATACATCGTCAAAAGATCTCGGAAGAGCTTTCCAATGAATAAAATCATCTCAAAGCAGGCTCGGATCAAAAAAGCTATGATAAGAAATGTGTTGCGGCGGGGAAACTACACTACATGCGCCCTTCAAGCCCACAAAAAGAGGGCTTTTGTTGTGAGCCATTGGTTGTTGACCATTATGCACCACACGCCAAAAAGGACTTTTGTTGTGAGCCATTGGTTGTTGACCATTATGCACCACACGCACAAAAAGGGGCTTTTGTTGTGAGCCATTGGTTGTTGACCATTATGCACCACACCTTAAAAAGGGCTTTGTTGGAGCCATTGGTTGTTGACCATTGGGAAAAAAAAGGCTAAAATCAATGGCTCAGAAATGGTGCACTCTAGATGTACGCATTAGTACATCCATTTGAATACATCACGAAATCATAGGAAAACCTTAGTGAAAAGCGTACAAAAACACAAAGAAAACCCCCTGTTATTATGCTACATATTGGGTTCTTCTTCTTCTTCATAAGACATTGCCAAGTGATCATAGCCAACAAGGGGGGTGTGCCAATAAATAAGGGACCACTTAAGAATCACTTAAGAATAATCCCTTTTTTCTTTCGGGTAGTGAGGGTAACGTACCTTTTAAGTTCATTGGTGCCAACTTGGTTCATATGATGCCAACCTGGTGCATATGTTGTTAGCATGATCATGTGTGATGGCAACATGGTAGGAATAATCCCTTTTTTTTTGGGTAGTGAGGATAATGTACTTTTTTAATTATGTTTTTTAGATAATTTGTTGGGATAAACTGTCGCATGATATTTCGGAGCACGAAATAATTTTATTCACGTGATTTGCATTAAATTTTGATGGCCATAAAATTCCTAGCATATAAGCTATGCATGGCATAAAATTCCATTTCTTCCATTTTTTTACGCCCAAGCCATGAAGCGTTAAGTCTGCGTGAGCTTCTTCATGAAGAATCCGATTGCAATATTTTTTGCAGCAATCCTTTGATTCCGACTCAGAGGATGCAGAGGAGGAAGAAGTAGAAGAATCAGAGTCTGATTCACAGGAATTCCTGACTGCTTTGCTTCAAGGTTGGCTTGATCCTGAAACAGAGAATGAATATGTAGCACAATAACAGGGGGTTACTTTTAGATTTTTATAGTTTTTTCACATGGTTTTTCTATGATTTCGTTGTTGTATTTGTTGAGGTGTACTAAATAGTATTTCTAGAGTGCACCATTTATGGGCCGCTTGATTTTCCAACATATGGGAACAATCCCCAACACATGTCTTTCTCTCGCGATGTGTTTGTGCATGAACAACCAACATGTGCACATGCTACCATGTGCATTAATTAACCCTGCATGCATGTGCATGTGCATGTGTATTGCATGTGCAAGTGCAAGTGCAAGTGCAAGTGCAAGTGCAAGTGCAAGTGCATGTGCATGTGTGCATGTGTGTGCATGTGTGCATATGCATGTGTATTTGCCCTCTTGGATTCTTATTCTACCCGGAGTGGATTTTACTACCACGAGATGGATTTTTGCTCACACTTACAAAGGTATTTGTTTTTAATGTTTCTTCGCTTAGCATAATGTTTTTTTTTTTACAAGGTATTGGTTTCGATTCTACAATGTATGTCTTTGCGAAAAACCCCTTTTGTTTCCTTCCTAAGATTTGCTGAGATTCAAGTTTAGGGCCCTCTTTGCTTCCAACTCTTGGATATTCCCCGCTCCGGATTGTTCATAGTAGCCACCTTTAGCTTCAATCAACAAATGGATTCTTATGCACACAACAAAGCGGATTATTCTATGCCCTTTTCCATGTCACGTAGATCGCTACCAAACAAAGGCTACAAGAATGCATTTATATTGTAGGTTTGGAACTTTAATCAAATCCATGGTAGGTGAATCATGCATTACCTTTAAAGCTAGAGATGGAGCATCCAAAATCATATGGATTGATAAACAATGGTGTCATTGTGAAAGAGAAATAGTTGTAGCCTTTTCTAACAATATGTAGCATAATAACGGGGGGATTTCTTTGTGTTGCAAACTTTATGACTTTTAGAATAAAGGGATCAATCGCTCTATCTTTATGGTAAATTTTATTTATGTTCTATTTGTTTTATTGTGATCAAATTCAAAAGCTACTTCATTGATGAAAGCCTCAAATGAATTCTAGTTTTTTCCTCGGGTTTGAATTCTAAAGTTTTTTTCACTCACCTTTGGGGGGACCGTCCCTATAATTGTTCAATGGCCAAAATTTTTTTTTCACACAAACCATTAACATCCAACATATAAAAATTAAATCCCCAACACATAACAACCATTGACATTAACAATCAACACACCTTACCATTGACATTAATTAACATAACCATTAGGTCCAACACATTTTAAATTAAAATCCCCTTAAACCCCTTTGGTTTGGGTGCATATTCACACCTTTTTTAAGGGGTGGCGTAGAGGCGGCGAGAGCCTTCATAATTGTATTTTACAGTACACTAAATCAACACCATATAGTATTGCGGAAATCTTATAGTATTTTTGGTCCATCTTGTTATACAAGATAGCAAATTTTGTACTTGCATACCCCAAACGAGGAACTTTATATACCGTGATAGATTAAGGAATAAATTAATATGCCTGTCCAATAGCTCTCGTTGCCCTGAGTCACCCCCCCGGTGAATATGCACCCAAACCAAAGGGGGTTTAAGGGGGTTTTAATTTAAATGTGTTGGACCTAATGGTTGTGTTAATTAATGTCAATGGTAGTTATGTGTTGATTGTTAATGTCAATGGTTGTTATGTGTTGGGGGATTTAATTTTTATATGTTGGATGTTAATGGTTTATATGTAGCATAATAACAGGGGGTTTTCTTTGTGTTTTTGATGTCGCTTTTCACTAAGGTTTTCCTATGATTTCGTGATGTATTCAAATGGATGTACTAATGCGTACATCTAGAGTGCACCATTTTTGAGCCATTGATTTTAGCCTTTTTTTCCAATAGTCAACAACCAATGGCTCACAACAAAAGCCCCTTTTTGTGTGTGTGGTGCATAATGGTCAACAACCAAACATTTTTCACGATAAAAGCCCTCTTTTTGTGCGTGTGGTGCATGATGGTCAACAACCAATGGCTCGAGACAACAAAAGTCCTCTTTTTGTGTGTGTGGTGCATAATGGGCACATGAAGGGCTTGAAGGGCGCATGTAGTGCGGTTTCACCGACAACACATTTCTTATCATAACTTTTGATCCGGAAGCTCCGCTTTGAGATGATTTTATTATGCGTTGGAAAGCTCTCTCCAGATCTTTTGATAGTGTATGATATGGATATGTTTGGTTAAGTTATCTATGCTAAAACAGCAATTTTTCGGCCGGGTTTGGTAGGCTTTCACATCCTACCAGGATTAATCTGATTACGCTTATTGGATATTGTTTTATGGCTCATTCTGAATGAAGGTTGCAAAAATTACTATGCATTTTAGATTTTGAGGCGCTTATTAAGCAAATTCCAAGGCTTCTAGATCCTTGAGCTAACAAGCGCAAAACTGCAATAAAAGTTTCCCACTTTGGTTTCTCACCACAAGAATCCATGGAGGCCAAAGGCCACTTGTTGAATTCCAAATGAAAAATGTTTTGTGTATGGGTGTTGCAAACTTTATGACTTTTCAATAATGGGATCAATCCCTCTATCTTTATGGTAACTTTTACTTATGTTCTATTTGTTTTATTGTGATGAAATTCAAAAAGCTATCCCCCTGATGAAAGCCTCAAATGAATTCTAGTTTTTTACTCCATTTGAATTCTAAAATTTTTGTCAAAAAGGGGGGAAAAACCCTAAGGCCCTTTAAGGGGCTAAAATTTTTTTTTTTTCAACACAAACCATTAACATCCAACATATAAAACCAACAATATAACAACCAACACATAACAACCATTGATATTAACAACAAACACATAACTACCATTGACATTAATTAACACAACCATTGGGTCCAACACATTTAAATTAAAATCCCCTTTTGCCCCCTTTGGTTTGGGTGCATATATTGTAGGGGGAATTATAGGCGGTTAGAGCCCTCATAATTGTATTTTTGCATTTGCAAAAAATCAACACCATATAGTATTCTAAAAAATCTTATAGTATTTTGCATTAATTTTGAATGATAAAATTCAATATAGCAAATTTTGTACTTGCATACCCCACAAACGAGGAACTTTAATTTTAACATAGATTAAGGAATAAGGGGTGAATATGCATACATCCAAAAAGATCTCTCGAGGATGCCCCAGGGAGTGAATATGCACCCAAACCAAAGGGGTTTAAGGGGATTTTAATTTAAAATGTGTTTGGACCCAGCGGGGGTTTTCTTTGTGTTTTTATCGCACGCTTTCAAAAAGGTTTTCCTATGATTTATTGATGTATTCAAATGGATGTACCAATCGCGCACATCTAGGAGTGCACCATTTCGAGCCATTGATTTTAGCCTTTTTTTTCCCAATGGTCAACAACCAATGGCTCACAACAAAAGCCCTTTTTTGTGTGTGTGGTGCATAATGGTCAACAACCAATGGCTCACAACAAAAGCCCCTTTTTTGTGCGTGTGGTGCATAATGGTCAACAACCAATGGCTCACAACAAAAGTCCCTTTTTTGTGCGTGTGGTGCATAATGGTCAACAACCAATGGCTCACAACAAAAGCCCTCTTTTTGTGGGCTTGAAGGGCGCATGTAGTGCAGTTTCCCCGCCGGCAACACATTTCTTATCATAGCTTTTGATCCAGAGCTCTGTTTGAGATGATTTTTATTATGTTGGAAAGCTCTTTCCGAGATCTTTTTGACGATGTATGATATGTATATGTTTGGTTAAGTTATCTATGTTAAAACAGCAATTTCTCGGCCGGGTTTGGTAGGCTTTCACATCCTACCAGCTGATTAATACAGGATTGTGCTATTGGATATTGTTTTATGGCTCATTCCAAATGAAGCTTGCAAAAAATTACCATGCATTTTTAGATTTTGAGGCAGTTATTAAGCAAATTCCAAGGCTTCTAGATCCTTGTGCTAACAAGCAGAAACGTTTCCCACTTTGGTTTCTCACCACAAGAATCCATGGAGGCCAAAGGCTGCTGTTAAATTCCAGTTGAAAAATGTTTGTGTATGGGTGTTGCAAACTTTATGACTTTCAGAATAATGGGATCAATTCGCTCTATCTTTATGGTAACTTTTTTACTTATGTTCTATTTGTTTTATTGTGATGAAATTCAAAAGCTACAGGTGATGAAAGCCTCAAATGAATTCTAGTTTTTTTTCTGGTTTGAATTCTAAAATTTTTGTCACACCCGGGGGGGAGGGGACATCCCTAAGGCCCCGAAGGGGCTAAAAAATTTTTTTTGCAACACAAACCATTAACATCCAACATATAAAAAATAAATCCCCCAACACATAACAACCAACACATAACAACCATCATTAACAACCAACACATAACTACCATTGACATTAATTAACACAACCATTGGGTCCAACATATTTAAATTAAAATCCCCCTTAAACCCCCTTTGGTTTGGGTGCATATTCACACGGGGGGTGACGTAGGGCAGCGAGAGCCCTCATAATTGTATTTTGCACGTACAAAATCAACACCATATAGTATTCCGCTTGAAATCTTATAGT
Source organism: Isoetes taiwanensis (assembly GCA_021234155.1). Taxonomy (NCBI): domain Eukaryota; kingdom Viridiplantae; phylum Streptophyta; class Lycopodiopsida; order Isoetales; family Isoetaceae; genus Isoetes; species Isoetes taiwanensis. The sequence goes on along the minus strand of JAJEKV010000186.1, from coordinate 16,201 downwards.
ATTTTGCGAATCGTGTTATACAATATAGCAAATTTTGTACTTGCATACCCCACAAACGAGGAACTTTACGTACGGTGTAGATTAAGGAATAAGGGGTGAATATGCCTATCCAATAGCTCTCGTTGCCCAGAGTCACCCCCCGTGTGAATATGCACCCAAACCAAAGGGGGTTTAAGGGGGATTTTAATTTAAATATGTTGGACCCAATGGTTGTGTTAATTAATGTCAATGGTAGTTATGTGTTGGTTGTTAATGATGGTTGTTATGTGTTGGTTGTTATGTGTTGGGGGATTTATTTTTTATATGTTGGATGTTAATGGTTTGTGTTGCAAAAAAAATTTTTTAGCCCCTTTTTTTTTAGCCCCTTTTTTTTCTACTTCGAAGAATTTTTAACGTGGCTTGCAGAGCACTCAGGTTTGCATGTTTGTTTTTATTTCCTCTTCGTACTTTTGTTGATCTATCCTAACACTCTTCTTTCTTGCAGACATTGAAGAGGAGAAGTGATGCAGTTCTCGGGCCTGCTATTTTTCTTTTGGTTAAAAAAGTTATGCTCATGCCTCTGGGCTTTTTTTTGTACAAAATACTGTGAAAAACCTTCAGGCATCTGATTTCAAGCCTCCGAGCTCTATTGTAAATGAAAGGCCTTCGGGCATTAAATGAATCCAAAATCCTCTGGGAAGAGAATTACCTAAAACTAAATTTTGATTCAGACTTTCTTCTTCATACTGTTATCTTTGTTTCACATAAAAAATGTTTCAAATTAAAGTGCAAACTATAAGTGTTCGTGCAATTAACAGGGTTTAAGGTTCACTTCTTCTTGCCATTTTGCAAATCACAAAGTTTAGGGTTCACAGGGTTTAGGAAGGAGTAGGGTAGGCCACGTGTCTACTCATAAGTTGATGATTTAAACCCATCACAATTTTTGTATCCAACACATTTCACGTCACACTGTCTTATGCCAATACATCCCATCCATCACATGACATCATAACTCACGCACTGTATACCAACACATAACACATCATATCCCATCATATGACAACATATATCACACGTCATATGCCAACAATACATCATGCCACCTGTCAACTCGCAATGATTAAGAGAACAAAATTAGTAACTGACGCATAATCACTTCTATTAATTTCAAATTCCTAGCTAACTGCCACATATGGCGTAAACCACATTCAAATTAGATTCGGAAAGGGGGAGGGGGAGGAGGGGAAATGCAAGAACCTTAATCAAAACCAACCTGGAATTCAAACGGGGAATTGATCCAAAAACACATTCCTTGTCAACAGTTCTTGTGAAATTTGCTAATATAGATGAAGAGAACTCTGTCATAGAATCACTTGTTGCTGCTAATCGAAATGCTTCTACTACAAAGGGCAAGAACAAGAGATCACGTGAACAGAAAGAATGCACAAACAACGCCAAAAAAGAAGAAGAAAAGAAGAGAGGGAAGAATTAGCAAAATTAGCAGTATGAACTTCTGCTCAAAGTAGAACAGCAGGAACAAAACGAAGGATTGTTTGGAATTTTCTTTCCTTCTTTCACAGACAGACAAGAGCATTGGATCCTTCGAGCAAAAAAGATGTTTTGCTAGTAAGAGATAAGACAATGGAAGATGTGATTGGAAGGATTTAGTAGCTAAGAATGTAATTCTTCAAAACATCAGGGATATAATGCATTATGTCAAGCTATCCAATTCAAATGATAGTTTAGCAACCAAAAGATCCTAGCTTGCCATGTCTGTTACTTGTGGGAAAACTACACAGGTTAGTGATAGAAGAAGGGGCAAAGTTTTAGGTGTTCATCCCAGAAATTTTACATTGGCAAAGAAGAAAAGAGAAGAGATGAGATTGGTTCACAAACTGCTGGCAAATGGGTACATTATATCAGGGCTCGAAGATTTGGTGCTATAAATGAAATGGTTGTCCAGACTGTACAAAATTTATGGAAACAGAACACAAGAATTTCTTTAAATGTAAAGGATGTGAGGTCAAGAAGGCTTGATCAGGGAATACGTGAACATCACGCTACTCATTATGTTGAGAAGACACAGGTACACAATTCAATTTGCATCACTCTCTGTTGTGGTGATTGTATTATGAAGAGATACATTATATTGCTGTGCATTTCAAATGGCATAGTTATAATATGTAGCACAATAACAGGGGGTTACTTTTAGATTTTTATACGTTTTTTCACATGGTTTTTCTATGATTTCGTTGTTGTATTCGTTGAGGTGTACTAAATAGTATTTCTAGAGTGCACCCTTTATGGGCCGTTGATTTTTGTTGGTTGGAACAATCCGAGGGTTGTTGTCTTTCTCTGCATGTGTTTGTGCATGAACACATGCACATGCACACACATGCACATGCATGTGCACATGCACAACTAGTTGTTTGTGCATGAACACTGCGCATGTGTATGCATGTGCATGTGCACATGCATGTGCATGTGTGTGCGTGTGCATGTGCGTGCAAGTGCATGTGCATGTGCATGTGTATTGTGCATGTGCATGTGCATGTGTATTGTGCATGTGCAAGTGCAAGTGCAAGTGCATGTGTGCATGTGTGTGCATGTGTGCATATGCATGTGTACTTGCCCTCTTGGATTCTTATTGCCGGAGTGGATTTTACTACCACGAGATGGATTTTTTGCTCACACTTACAAAGGTATTTGTTTTTTAATGTTTCTTCAGTTAGCATAATGTTTTTTTTTACAAGGTATTGGTTTCCTGATTCTACAATGTAGTGCTGCAAAACCCCTTTTTGTTTCCTTCCTAAGATTTGCTGCAGATTCAAAAAGAGTTTAGAGTTTAGGCCCTATGTTTGCTTCCAACTCTTGGATATTCCTGGCTGCCGAATTGTTCATAGCAGCCAGCCTTTAGCTTCAATCAACAAACGGATTCTTATGCACACAACAGGCGGATTATTCCACGCCCTTTTCCATGTCACATAGATCAGTCAAACAGTGGCCACAAGAATGCATTTATATTGTAGGTTTGGAACTTTAATCGAACCATAAGGTGAATCATGCATTACCTTTAAGCTAGAGATGGAGCATCCAAAATCATATGGATTGATAAACAATGGTGTCATTGTGAAAGAGAAATAGTTGTAGCGAAGTAACAATATGTAGCATAATAACAGGGGTTTTTTCTTTGTATTGCAAACTTTATAACTTTCGTAAATAATGGGATCAATCTGCTCTATCTTTATTGTAACTTTTACTTATGTTCTATTTGCTTTATTGTGATAAAATTCAAAAGCTACAGATGAAAGCCTCAAATGAATTCTAGTTACGTGCAAAATACAATTATGAGGCATCCAACATATAAAAATTAAATCCCCCAACACATAACAACCATTGACATTAACAACCAACACATAACTACCATTGACATTAATTAACACAACCATTGGGTCCAACACATTTAAATTAAAATCCCCCTTAAACCCCCTTTGGTTTGGGTGCATATTCACACGGAGGGTGACGTAGGGCAGCGAGAGCCCTCATAATTGTATTTTGCACGTACGAAATCAACACCATATAGTATTCCGCTTGAAATCTTATAGTATTTTGCAAATCTTGTTATACAGTATAGCATGGGCTGCGTTTGATGCATTTGATGAGCTATTTGCAATCAATATAATTTAAGTGATAGATATGGTGCATGATGATGTGATATATGATGCATGGCAGATGTGTTGCCAGATGATGTAATATATGATGCATATGGTAGATGTGTTGCAAGATTATGATGCATTTCAGGTGTGTTGCAAAATGATATAATATATAATGCATATGATAGATGTGTTGTAAGATGTTGTGATATGATGCTAATATTGCAGGATGTTATGATATATCGCATATGGAGTAAGATGATTTGTTCAATATGTTATGTAGTGATTGTGGTGACTGCTGGTATGGTGGCTGTAATATGTGGTGACTGTGGGACATGATGGCTTGATGTGGTGAATGTGGTGCATGATGCCACATTACATAACACTACAAATTGATGACTCTCTCAATTGTAAATTCTGCAGATGCAACTATTTCAACAATTCAAGGAAGAACACCCGACATAAACATTGGACTTAGGATGTTCGAGAAATTAAACCCATGGTTTGTAGTGAAGTTGAAGGACTTCAATTCCTACTGCTGTATTCATCATGTAAGGATGCAAATGCTTGTTGATGGTTTTAATGCAATAAGAAGCAAGCATCCAAAGGACTGCAGCTGCACTTGCCAAGTGTACAAGTCAGACTTGAATGGAAGCTACAGAGCACATGAAGAGAAAATCCCAAGCACAAGTGCATTGTCGAGAGCACTGCTTTACCACAAGGCATGAGTGAATTCTTCAAGAAGGATTGTATTTTTGATACATGCAGTCAGTGTGGGATCAAGAATTTCTCAATTTGCCCAATTGAGAAGCAGGACATTGGCAGTTTGATCAAATGGGAATATATTGACTATGAATAGTGTACACTCAAGGATGGTACATCTAAGAAGAAATTGAAACACCAGTACAAGGAAACATCAAGTAAGAATTTGGTAAATGTTATGCTTGCCAAACTACCACAATTCCCAATTCATAATTTCAGGCACAAGTGGCAGGCTAAGCAATTCAAGGATCTACTGGATGATTTGCCACATGATTGGGTAGTTTATGTTGTGGATTTCGCAGAGAACTATGCATTCAAGGAGCAGAATGAGGTGCAGTCCATGCGTTGGATCAATAATCAGATCACTATTTTTGTCTAGATTAATTATTGGATTAACAAAGAAACAGGTCAGATGGAAAAGGAGACTCACTACTATGTGTCTGATGATAGAGAACATGACACATTATTTGTTCAGCATTGCTTTATGAAACATCATGCCTACATGCAGGACAGAGGACAAGCTCCCAGAATGCATATTGTTTTCTCTGATGGACAACCTCACAATTCAAGGCAACCAGGCCATTCTAATTTATTGGAAGATACACTACAAATACTCATATAGAAATGATGTGGAATTTCTTTAGTTCCAATCATCGAAAGGGTGAACATGATGACAAGGTTGCAGAGTTTAAAAGGTGGCGAAGAAGTTTGCAAATCAAGCATGAAGGTCTGAAGTTGGACAATGCATACAAGATAGTGAAAGCGGCTGCAAACAAATTCACTTGTGGCTTGAAGGAGTGGCAAGAGGTAAAAGGGCAAGAGAAGATAAGGAGATATTTCTGGGTGGTGAAGCCTGAACACATAGACAGAAAGAAGAGCTGAGGAGCTGAGACCATACTAAATACCAGACAACTCCACTCTGTCCATGAATTTAATAAGGGCTGCTCCACTCAGCTGCATGTGAGAGAACTGTCTTGTTTCTGTTCTTATTCTACTGAGGCTCTCTGGGATGAATGTGAGAACAAGACTTATGTCGATAAATGGGAGCTCATCACAGTTGAACCATCAACTGTTGTCCATGCAGACAATGCAGAAGTACGCAAGTCCAATCGACCCCTTTATTCTACCAATATCAATGTTTTAGCTGATGCAGTCAGAGTTGGAGACAATTTTGCAGTGGCTGCATCTAAAGGTAATAAAGAGGGTGTTGAATTCTAGTTGCTTGTGTGCACCAAAGAAAAATTTGTGGTTGAAGAAAATTTTCAAATTAATGATCAATGGTACCTTGCTAGCGAGAATGTTGTGGAAGATATCTACTATCAAAAGGGCCTAAAATCAACTGTAGAATATGAGTTGTGCAGAAATGATCCAAAGGGTTTAGTGTTCTCTACACATCAGGGTTCCATTACCGCAAAGAAAACGTGCTAAGGGCAAGGGAACTACCTTCAGATTAGATCCTGCCGATGAGACGAAAACACTTGATACTAGATGTCTTGTCTGATGACAAATAATTGTAATTCCATTCTTTTTAAGTAAACCAACTTTTCTAAGTATATTTCTCTAACTTTATTCTAAGCGTGGTATCGACATCGTGGTGTTTTCCTCCTTGCGATATAAGACCATTAGAACATGCCTAAGTTCCAAAAGGTAAGACCACGCCTTGGAAAATGCCTTGGAATATGAATTGAAATATGCCTTGGTTTTTAGGAGCTTGAAATATGCCTTGGAATATGCCTTGAAATATGCCTTGGAATATGCCTCGAAATATGCCTTGGGATATGACTTAGTTTTTGGGTTGCCCCTAGGGGGCAAACCCTTGTTTATGTGGGCTTTTGGCATATCCTAGGTATATGCTGGAATATACCTAGGATATGCTGTGACTGCTAAAAACCTACTCTTACCTGTAAATGCTAGGTCGCCATTGTTGATGTGTGGCTGGTGTGGGAACTGGTTAACCGGCACCGCCAAGCATTACAGCGAGGTCCATAAGCTGGTGTGGGAACTGGTGTTGGAAGAAGGGGGAATTGGAAGAATTTATCTCCGGACCAAGTTTAGAGCGTGCGCCATATCGAGCAGAGGAGAAATAGCGGATGAATGCAGGATTAGGATGAGTAGGAAGGGGGAGTCATCAACACACAGAAGCTTTGGGCATGGCGTCATGCAGCAGAGTGTTTTCCTTTTAAGTTGTTGCATGTAGTTTCAGTAATTATTATTCCTGTTCAATTTGCCTTGGATTTATGTTGTGTTATGGGTCTCATATAACAGGCATCTACAGACCAGAGTGTTGTTGACTTGGATATTCCTTTTCGGCTTGGCGGTTTTGCTTCAACAACGATTCAATTACTTGGTATTGTTGGAGTTATGACAAGGGTCACATGGAAAGTGGTTCTACTTTTCCTGACAGTTGTCGCCATATGCGTCTGGATGCAGGTAAAGTACTTCTCTTTCTTACAATATTATCTTACAACATATACAGGCAACTATATAATTGCCAAATTAGATTGTGCTTCAACAAAAATTTCAATCACTTGTTAAAATTATTATGGCAAGATCATGTGGCATGCATCTGGAATGCAAGTTTGATGCATACTGGCTAATGGTAAATGAGATCATACACATATGGAGAATTGTAGGATGGGGCATAATTGGAGACGACTTAATGATGCCACTGTAATGTGGGTTTGTCTTTTTATCAATTTTCTTAGTTTTGTTTTCGGATTGTTGACCGACTGGTAGGATAAATGCAGTAATGCAACGACAGTAATGTAGTATTTGTTTCTATGTGCTGGTTGTCAAAGAATACTGACTGACATTGTTTGTTATTATTAGTTTTTAGTGGACTGCTTTTGTTTGATGTCAATTATGGGAAGGTTGAGTTACTTTAGTTGTCAAAGAATACTGATTGACAATTAATAATGGAGTGCTTTGTGTTTTCAAGTGACTTATTTAGGAGAGAGCCGAATAAGATCGAATAGCTGCTGATAAATATTGGAGCCATAAATGTCCTTTTAGATGGTTACATATAATGACTGAAATAAGAATAAGGATCATGTCATCGTTTACCACCTAATAGAGAAGTGTCCATGGATGTTAATACTTTGTATCCTGAAAATCTGTTGCAACATTGCAGGCACTCGATAAGTGCCAGCTTGGGGATGTGCTGCGTTCAAAAGAAGACAAGCTTGATTCCCTATGTGAGTTTCTGAGGTTTTCAGCAGTGGTTGAAATTGGGCTGTGAAACCGAGTGTAGATCTTGTTTTTCACGACATCAAAGTTATGCAAGCCGCTTTTTTGGATTCCATTGAAAATTGTGTGTTGAACCTGAAATGCAAAACATGTCTAACATGAATATAGGAACAACTTCAATGGCTTGTTGCTGTGGTTACAAAGGAAACATAGGTGCACAGGAACATAGAAGCTCAATGATGATTGCCTCAAGCTGGAGAGCCATCATTGTTCTCAAGACTTAGTTAAAGCCTAGTTGAGCGAGTAGAGCTTATGGACTTCAAATTCAGGATGGGTTAGCTCTACAAACTGTTAACAAAAAATTTGCTCCCATCTTGTCTAGAATGTTCAGGTTCATACAAAGTCCTAAAATCAGAAGATAAGTCCGTTATTGCCTACATGGAAAATTTCTTGTAGATTTATTGAATGCTACCTACCATATTGTCAATGCCTTGATTGTTTACAGGAGCTTGTCCGTGTGGCATTTAAAGTAAGAGATTTGGTGTTATTGAGATATTGACTATAGGGCTTATGGCTTATGTTACTAGCTTAATATTTTTTGCATAGAAGATGTGGATGATTCTGGTGGGGATTCTTATTGTCATGGAATTATGCAAGAACTTATCTCTGAGTTCTCTGGCTTACTAATCCTTTTGAGCTGGACTATTGTTCATTGTTGAAATTCATCTTATATTACTAATCCCTCTGATACTGTTTATTGTTGAAATTCATCTTGCATTGTTTAATTTGTCTTGGACATCTAAATTTCAGTGTCGGAAAATGGAGAAAACTGGAGTGTTGGACAGCGGCAACTGTTTTGTTTAGGTCGAGCCTTGTTGAAACGGACCCGAATCCTGGTTCTTGATGAAGCAACAGCATCAGTGGACACAGCAACAGATGGGGTTGTCCAGAGGACCATCCGTGCAGAGTTTGCCAACTGTACAGTGATTACAGTAGCCCATCGTATCCCTACTGTGATTGACAGTGATTTCGTGCTAGTTCTCAGTGATGGTATGTATCATGAAGTTAATTACTGCATAGAAATTAAAGTGCTTAACAGTTATTTGGATAATTACAGGGAGAGTTGCAGAGTATGATACTCCAATTAAGCTTTTGGAGGATAAGTCGTCACTGTTTTTGAAGCTTGTAACAGAATATTCTGTGAGGACAAGCAGTTATTCTGATTTGTCAAGTGTAGGGAGGGAGTCAGCATAGGTTTTTCTCCACATGCTAATGAAATGCAGTGGCATTGAATCTAGCGTTCAATTGCAGCTAATAATTTAAGAAGGTAAAGCCAATAATTTAAGAAGGTATTAAGAAGGTAAAGTATACCTGAATGTGTTGGTTCTAATTGTCGTTTGCGACAGATCTATATTTGTTCCTTACACGAAGATAATGGCTTCTGCATTGGGAACTTGGTGATGGAGTTACTTTCCTTCCAAGAGTCAACATGTTGGAGAGATGGTCTACTTATTGGTTATTCATATCATTTCTGTCATCCTATGTGGCTTTACACAGGATAAGTGATGCCCATGATTTTGGTGTATCATAGCAATGTTCCCCTTATGTAGCCTTGCTGGTATGAGTTTGTAAAGTCATTTAGGCTTGTCAATTTTGTAAAAATAAGGCTTATTTTCAAGCTACAAGAGGCTTTCTGGTTGCTTCCCAGCAGCATAATGGGAATCAGCTGTCGGTGGTTATGTTTATTGTTCTTATTGTGTTGGTTCGTGTATTGCTGAGGGGCCTATTGTTTCAATTTTTTTGCAAAGAAATTTGGTATGTGTCAGAGCCGAAAATGTGCATGTGCATGGACAGTGGCTTGTAATTCATGTGCATATATGGTTATTAAGAATCTCCAGATGGGTATTTAGGAATCCGGCAGATGGCTAGAGTCCTTGTGTAGCAATATATGGTCTTATAGTTATTTGGCAGATGGCCAAGGTTATTTGGAGTATAATGCAGAATTTAGAATCGAATGGGCAGTTTTTCATTAGAGCATGAGTGAAAGTTGACCATTGCTTTGATGTGTGATTAACGCTTGTTAAGTAGCACTCTATATAATATGAGGAGAGCAACAATATCCAGAGGAAGGTGTCTAGGTGTATTTGTGGAGTAATTGTTTCTCCGGTGTAGTTAGATTGCCTGAGAACCAGATAAGCTTCATGAGAACAGGATGCATGGGCGTTGATAGCAGGCTGAAAGAGAGGAACTTTAGAAGTTAGGTAGCAGACGATCTTAGCAAGTTTTATCAAGTGTTGTCGGCTCTAAGTTGTGGTATATTTGCCCATTTAGTCCTTGCGAAGTTTTTTCCTTGTTCGTTCGTCGTGTGTTGCACACGTTAGATTTTGTTTCGTACTTGCGTTTGTTTCATGCACTTTGTAAACCGCGGGGTTGGTTTCTGCACTTAGGGTGCTTTCCATGAGATTGGCGACCTAGAAATCTGGGTCCAGGTCAAAAACCTCAGCGCTAAGAAATGCTTGGTGATTACTTTTGATTCAGGTCAATAACTTGAGTCTTTGAGGTTGAGGCGCCCAAGGCGCCCAAGGAACCTGCACGCCCTTATTTGGACCTCAAGAATCGGAGATCCATGGGAAAGCACCCTTAGTCGTGAGCTTACTTGTACTTTTATACCCATCCAAAGCTGGATCGAGGACTTTGACTGCCCTTCGTGAGTTTATATGGTTGCTTCATTTTTACAGTAATTTCATTGCATGTTGTGATTTTGTATTCATCTCATTTTAACAATTTCATTGCATGTTGTGGATCTTGTATTCATCTCATTTTAACAATTTCTTTGTGCTTCTTGGCTTTCTTTTCCAAGAAGGTTTGTTCTTTCATTGGTCAAGATTTAAACTTTGTGTTATTGTATGCATGAAGACTAGTCTTGAGTCTAGTGACAATTTGTGACAGCATGAGTTGAGGGCTTAAAATAAGATCGTTTAGTCCTTATCTGTTTCTTTCTAATTATCTTGTTAAAAATTTAGCTGGACTGGTGGCCTTAGTACAAATGGGTTGGTTGGAATTGTGCTAATTATGAATGCATGCGCAGCGCGATTAACTTATAAGGGTAGGGTCTATATTTTTTTTAAGGGCAAATTTTGATGTGCCCTTACTCGTGCATGGCAAACTTCAGTATACCCTTAAGTGCAAAATTCGAATTGCCCTTTCTTTTAGCTAGGATCACAAAAAGAGCAACTTATTTTAAGCAAATAGCTTACTAGTTTTAGAAAGAGGACATATTTTACTAGTACTTAGTATCATGTTTACAATATACTTAATTGAAATATGAAGCCCCGAAAGTATCAAGCAAGGTACCAAAGTTCTACGATCTGCCTATTTTTGTCATTTTTTTAATTCTTTGTATAAATGTATATCTAATTTACGTCTTCCATCTCTTTTAGACTATTCAGTGACATAAATATCAACATGTTCCGAAATTTAATCTCAGCTTCTATCCTCATTTTTGATGCTATTCAACTCAATCTTAGGAATATATTCTACTGTAGCACACATCATAATAAAAATAATATTCTATAAAAAGTAGTAGAATAATTGATTAGCCAGCTCAGTGGATTTTGCTGGAACTCGAATGAAAAATTGACAAACAAGAGCTTGTTCTCATGTACATGATTGTTAGATTTTTGTTACTCATTTTTTCTTCTTCGCCAAACAAAGAGACGAATCATTTCATATTTGTGCTTTAATATCTTTGGAAAGATCTAAGTCTCAGAATGTTCACATTTTGGCAGAGTTACGGAGCGATCTGGTTAATGGTTGAAAATAAATGTAGCCAAGATTGATGCTTTGATCTTTGACAGCTGTGAGGTAAACGCAATGCAAGCATGATTTGGTTTTCCTTTAAAGTTGGGCTTCCTAAACCTTGATGTTTGCTCTAGTGGATTGTAACGTTGATAGTAAATGCATCTCTGTTTTGGGTCCTATTTCTTATATTTGTTGCTATTAAATCTTGCAGGTGGAATTATCTCAGGAAGCTCTATATTGTCGTAGGTTGTTAAGCGTTGATGCCTCTTATTGCATAGTTGATCCTTCTGCAGCAACTAGGAGATGACTGTTTGGCAACCACCGCAAATGCATGTCCCATGATACAATCACTTATGTTGGCTTCTTGCCTGTCTGTGCTGTTGGCGCTGGACAGACTGCATGCATTGAAAGTGTTGGACTTATTGTATACTTTTCTAACGAATCTGTCACCCATGTCTGCAAGATGCTCTTATACAAGCCACTGTCAAGGTATTTCCTTCCTTTGTTCTCTTGATCTTAGATAACGATGATGCACTCTGTAGGTTAAGGTCTTGCTAGGTTTTGTTTCACTTTCGCATAGCTGGATAGACTATCTTAGCAAATAGCTTTATCACCATGCTAAGTTTCTATGTTTTGGACATCATGCTTAGGTCATGAGCATGTAATCTATCAAATGTACAGTAGACAAATGATTATTCTGCCTGTATGGTTTCTTAAGACATTTATTTTGTTAGGAACCGATCGACCTAGTGTCTAAGTCAACCGCTACGACAATCATTAAGTCGCTGCCAATGTATACGACTCCTTCTATGCTGATTGACGATGATGCTAGCATCTCTAATGATGTTAAATTCTTATTTAAACTTGCTGTTGTCCCTTTTTTCCAGTTTGGAAGTTTTGTAAGATTTGCATTCATTGTCCCATGGATTCAAAACTTTTTACATGGCTTTTCTAAAAGCCAGTGTAAATCTATCTCGTTTCCATCTCGGTTTGGGCAGCATACTAAGGTTTCCAGTCTGGAAATGCACTGCAGAAGCTCTTTAGTTAGAGGTGTTGAAATAGCATTCAAGTGATTTTTTCTGCTGAATTGGAGGTATTTGCAAGATTGGACACATGTGTTGTATATTTATACTAAGTTTGTATCCTCCAAAGATGTCATTTCGAGGGCCTGCTCAAAAGGCTTAGATGTTCTGCATCTGTTCATTATACCTTTATGCGCTTTTTCAAGAGATCATAAAGTACAGAGAGTCGGGAAAACACAAGGTAACATCAACAGATGTTCTTGCAGACCTAGTCGGGGCAAGATAGTGCGAACATAGTTTTATGAGATTTGTTGATATCGTGACTTCACATATAGATTTATCATCCTCAGATAAACGTGCATTGCATAAAATTGACAATATGCAATGAATTCCAGAGTCCAAGCAAAAACTGGATGCTACTTTCTACATGACAACGATTCTACATCTTATATTCCATCATTCAGTTTCTAGATGCTATTATGAAGCATTCATCTGCAGGACTCTCGGGTTATCAAGGAATATTGGCTCACACAATAAGAGGTTAGAATTGACACTAGGTTAGAATTGAATATCTATGTTCAGTGTGCATGCAATTCTTTCTGTTTATAAGGAAAAATGTGGATAGATATACTCTTTATGTATTACTTGGGCATGCTATGACCGGAAATCGCAGTCAAGCAGAGGATCTGCTGAAAGACCAAAGATTTATTTATGCAAATGAAGGGAGAAACCTTTATTTCTGCAAATGAATGGAGAAACCATGGCTTTGCACTAACTTTTGCTTGTGATATTTGCAGGAAGCTTGAACTGATATGGCTGTGCAACCGTTTCAACAATGCACTCAAGCATATATTTGGAACTAGCAGAGTAAGATTTAGATCCGTCTTGCTATTCTTAGAGTTAGAAATGCTCGCTGCTTGATGCCTTGTCTAGCGAATGTCCCATTTCTTTTTCTAGTTGTGGCCAAATAATCGCCTGAGATGGCGACCAACACTAGATTTGATCCGCTTATTTGTGTAAAGCGGTTTTATATTTCTCATAAACGAGATTTCATTTACGTTGTTGGTTATATTCTTGAAATATGCAGGCCTTGCGTGTTTTACCGTTATGGTAATGCCTATGCCCCGCCTTTGCCCCGGTTATTTTTATTTTCTTTGCTGTTGTTTTTTTAAGTTGGTGGCACAGAGAATAAAGCAATAGAGGATTCACATTCTAATTTTCAACAAGTAACTATAAGCCATTGCAAAATATGTGGCTCGTCAGCAAAGACATGGGGAATTGTTGATAGAAATATAATCATGGGAATTCTGTGACTTAGTAATGCAGTATTGGTAGAAAAGATTTAAGATAGAATGTATCACTTATAATGCTTGCACCTGTTGTCAATATTAAGCGCCAAAATTTGTTCTAATCTGTTTGTGTAAAATAAATGGCTTGAGGATCAAGTTGTCCAGGTATTTGTCCCTGAGGATCAAGCAAAACCCACTTCATGTCATGGGGGCTTTGAGAAAAAGAAAACAAAGACAAAACTCCACTTCATGTCATGGGGGCTTTGAGAAAAAGAAAACAAAGATAGGAGAGAGAAAGAATGAAATGCCAAAAATTTGAATCCAAAGACCTTACAAACCTCTGGTCTGTGAAGGGCTATAATCCCAAAGAGCAAGAAACTCAAAATATCACTAACCATCTAAAGATGTTACGTGGACAATACATGGCCTTAGGCTAGGAAAACACTAAACTAATATGATGTTCACCTAAACATTTGGATTACTTCTTTGCAATGATCTATCATGCATGTTGAAGTCAAGATCCATTGGAGTTTATATGATGTAAAGGTTTGAGGATACCATGTTGTCTTTATTACACATTCTTGACTTCAACATCTATGTCGAATAGCTCTTCCCGTAAAACAAAAAATACTTTACACATATTGATTGTTTTTCAAGAGAGACACGTTGTTGGTTTTTGTTGTTGGTTTTTAATGTTTGAGAGGTATAAAATGAGCATTTTTGTTCTGAACACTAATGGTCTCTGGTCACAATGTGGATTAATACATTTTTGGGTTGCCCCTAGGGGGCAAACCCGCTTTTTAAGTGGGCTTTTGGCATATCCTAGGTATATGCTGGAATATACCTAGGATATCTTTGGGATCGCCCAAAACCTATCAAGTTTACACCATAAACTCTCGGTCACCATTGTTGTTGTGCGGCTGGTGAGGAGTTAATGATGTAAATGGGTACCATCACCTTCACAAAATGACAATGTTCTAAAATAGCAATTTTGATTGATTATAACAACATAACTTTCAAGTATGATTTAAGCCACCTCAACCTCCGGCCACGGAGGGCAACCCTCCGTGCGCAGCACCTTGTTTTAGTAGCTTCAGGGTTGTAAGTTGTAAATTGACTTATTATAAGTTGTTGTTGTTGGTTTTTTTTTTTTTTGTGATTTTAAAGGGCAATTTAATTTGCAACAACTTGAAATTTAGTGAATAAAAAAACTTATATTAATTTTTGGGTTGCCCCTAGGGGGGCAAACCCTTGTTTATGTGGGTTTTTGGCATATCCTAGGTATATGCTAGAATATCCCTAGGATATGCTGGTGACTGCTACAAACCTATTCTTCCCTGTAAATTGGCGGTCACCTGCGTTGTGGGTCGGGGATGCTTGAATCGGCTAACTGGGAAGACAAACCGAAGCTCCAAAATACCAAGCGATAGAAAACCCGTTGTGTTTTGTGATTGCCTGAAAATTTCTGTTAAGATGGCCTAGAAAGATAATGACACTAGATCTCTTAGACAATCGCAGATATTCTACCTCCAGGATTGTAGAAGAGGCTGTATGCAGGTCAACTAAGAGGCTTATGCTTATGGCAGTTGTTTGCAGTCTGGGGCCAATAACGAGTTTTGTTTGTGTCTATCATCATGCCCAAAGATTTGGTGTTCATT
This sequence comes from Isoetes taiwanensis, assembly GCA_021234155.1. NCBI lineage: Eukaryota > Viridiplantae > Streptophyta > Lycopodiopsida > Isoetales > Isoetaceae > Isoetes > Isoetes taiwanensis. The sequence continues at coordinate 851 of JAJEKV010000186.1, read as the reverse complement.
AAAATGTGACAGACGAATGGGTCATCGCCCACATATTTGGACAATGCGATAGAGGGGATTTTGCCACCTGATCAAACCTCAAAGGATTCAAGTGTGCCAGTAATCTGTAATGTAATAAAACCTCCAATGCAGGTGATATAGGACATTGTATCGAGATTTATGTCTTTTATTTGAATATAGGTACTTTCTTCGGTCTTAAAATGCTTAGGAAAGTGGGCTCAGATATTTGTTTTGCCAGGCTGGTGTGAATGTAGACGAAGACTCTGTTTTGGGTGCAAGGATCCAAAACAGCACCAGACTTTCCAAGAATTTGCCTTTTACAAGGAGTTCAAGGGACTCTAGCGCCGAATCACTTAATCTAGGACCATTATCACGCCTGGGGATAAAGAGCAGAAGTGATGATGCAAAGGACATTGCAACTGCACTTGCCACAGCAACAACATCATCAGGAGCATCAACATCAGTTGATCCATCTAGAGGATTCTTGAGAAATGGTTGGAGAAGCATTTCGTCCCCAAAAGTACACTGTTTTTAGTTATATATTTATGGCAGTTTTATAGTGTAAATTTGTTATTGTCATTCCAACTCTCAGCTTGTGACTTACCATTCACAGGATCATATTTCGTCACGTGTTGATGACTACAAGGGAGAAAATTCTAAAGCTCAAAGATGTTAGCCAAGCTTTTCCAAATAAAATTTATGTGCAACAACCACAGGTTAGGATATTGTTTGTGTATGCATTTCAATGGAAGATATGGTTCTGAATGAAATCTATACCTTATTTTAAAATCTTTGTTTGAAAGCCGATCAGATGGTGCTTAAGTAATTCCATCATAAAATACGTTCTTTCT
>JAJEKV010000185.1:0-55000 GCA_021234155.1 Isoetes taiwanensis | reverse complement strand
GTTCGCATAACAAAGGATTGATTTTGACTCTGCTGTATTAAGATACATCATAAGAGAATGATAAACTGCTATACCATCATTCATTATATCATATATATTACAGCATATTACCTCATTTGTTATTGGTTAGCTCAGCTTTTCGAACTGCAGCAAATGCTAACCTGTTGTGAAGCTTTATTGTCTTCGATAAAGTGGAAGCATGACCATAATCATTTCCATGGCTTCTTTACCGTGGAGAAATGATGCTAACCTAGCTCTAGATGTGGGCCGCAGGGGCATAGGGGTTGCATCTCTGAGTTTCTCTCATCAGCCTTCTTCAAAAATTCATGTGGCAACTAAGTAATTGTGGTGCCAATGCAAGGGAAGAAAGAGCAGATAGAACCGTTCATTTTCTTTCTCATACCAATAGCTTAGACAATAACTCTGCAATGGGCCCATTGCAGTTAAACTTCTATACATATTAACCCTGAAAGACAGATTCAAAATTTAAGGCATGCTAGACACAAAAGCTGGTCTGTTGCAGTGCTAAGAGAAACATGATTATCTCGTGTTGAGTTTGCAACTGCTTATAACAAATCATCACTTTCGTTCTCCAAATCTGCAAGGTAGTACACTCATTGTTATTGTTTGTCCACATAATAATAATTGATTTTGAATCTGCTATATTAAAATAAATCATAAGAGAATGAAATAAACTGTGATATCGTCATTCATAATTTCATACATATTACAACATATTACCTCGTTATTGGGGTTGGATCAGCTTTTGAAACTGTAGCAAATGCTAACATGTTGTAAAGATTTATTGTCTTCTCATATCATTGGTAGAGACTCCTGTTCTATTACCACATTTCAAATGTTGGAAGAGGTATTGAAGGTTTGTGTGGATGATATGGTATTCCACACAAACTCAAGACTCCAAAGGAGGAGAATAATGGTTTTACCATTATTATCTTCTCAACATGTCCTGTTCTAGAGAATATATAGCATATATGAGGGTCTTGAACAAAGATTTACTTGTGAACAAACATACCTGAACAAATACATTTGAACACACCTGAACATTGTCTGCAGTAAGCTATGAATTTGATTAAAATTCTCACCTTACAACTTTATTATATATGATTAACAACAGCAACAGTATTTTAGTAACCGACTTACAGAGAAAGCAGATGTGCTCCGCTATTTTCTTTGCTTGTGAATATCACATGCACAATAAATACATGCCTCCTGCAGAATTCATCTCAAATTAGCTGCAACGATTGAAATTAGCCTATAAGAACCATATCTTGGATCTACTCTGGAAGACCCCCACAAAAGCCTAAAATCAAGAAAGTTACTGTAAGAAATGATTTAAAACTCTGGCCATGCTGCCTTTAAATTATAACTTGAAATAAAGTTTACCAAAATCCCTTACCATGTTAGTGCAGCTTTATGTATTCCTGTTAAATCCTCTTCAAAGCCCATGAATAGCACACGAACGTGCAGTTTAATTATATCGTACCCACGAATAGCCCACGAATATCGTTATATAGTGCTGCTAAGGCATGCTGTTGCCCTGCAATAAGAAGATATACAGCATCAGATAAGGGGATGAAAGAACAAAAATAAATAAAAGCTTCAAGAGAGTCGTCCTGAAGATCACCTCAAGCTCCTCCGAAATTGCAGAGCGGCCGATTTTCACTTTAAGAAGTTGCAGTAAAGCCATTGAAGACTATTTTCGCCGCAAGGAGTGGCTGCCATAGCCATCGAACCCAGAGCTCTGACCATAACCTTAGTGATGCCATAACTTACCAGATTCCCTATTCCAGATGCCATAGCCAGGCCTCTCGCTTCAAGAGAGTCGTCCTGAAGATCACCTCAAGCTCCTCCGAAATTGCAGAGCGGCCGATTTTCACTTTAAGAAGTTGCAGCAAAGCCATTGAAGCCTATTTTCGCCGCAAGGAGTGGCTGCCATAGCCATTGAACCCAGAGCTCTGACCATAACCTTAGTGATGCCATAACTTACCAGATTCCCTATTCCGGATGCCATAGCCAGGCCTCTCGCTTCAAGAGAGTCGTCCTGAAGATCACCTCAAGCTCCTCCGAAATTGCAGAGCGGCCGATTTTCATTTTAAGAAGTTGCAGCAAAGCCATTGAAGCCTATTTTTGCCGCAAGGAGGGGCTGCCATAGCCATCGAACCCAGAGGTCTGACCATAACCTTAGTGATGCCATAACTTACCAGATTCCCTATTCCGGATGCCATGGCCAGGCCTCTCCGCTCACACTACTATCTCCACCCGATTTGGGTTGGAAAACCTAGGAACATGGAAACCCTTCCGAATTTCCGCAAAACCCGGAAGGGTTTACTTGAACACGGGTTTCCATAAAAAATAAAATATTTGGATGCGAGGTCCGGCAGTAATTAATTTACATAATTTAATTCATGCGCCTGTTTCGGAAGAGATTTTTTTTCGAGAATGAGGTTTTCTGTCCGTCCGGCCGCTTATCTAAACACCGGAGTATAATTGCTTCATTCGTATAGCTATGGCGATGCATGATAGGAACTGCGACCATGAAGGCTGCTGCTGCTCATGACAGTGATCAACCACTATGGATTTGGATCCAGAAAAAGAACAAACTAATGCTGAAGATGCTTCTACTGAGGTAATTTTTAGCGAGTCTTGATTTTTCTCTAGCCTTGATTTTTCTCTTACGATCATAGGGCCCCAAATCCCGACCTATTCCGGGCACCCACAGACGATTGGGTCAAAACTCAAAATATTTGTTTCCCTTTTTCAATATATGGCGGGCTTGGCCAAAGGAATCGGAGCAAGGTATTTTCGAAGCTCATCTTGGTCATTTGAATTCTTTCTTGAGCCCTGCTCCGAGCCCAAGCATAGCTCAGTCTCCCATCTAGGATGTTTCCAACTTAGGATGCGCCACCACATATTGCACAATCTGCAGTGGATGTTTTAACGTGGTCGGTTCGCTTATTGAACTCTGTCATTTGAATGGTCGCCTGGTTGCAAGGTAGAGCCGGCTTTGTTGTTGAGGCAATGCAGAGGGAAATGTTTTTGACCCGGGGGGTCTAGTTTAGTAGAAACCCGACTTCATTTTGGTTGCCTCTGTTTTGTTTTCGTTGCCACCTTAGGCATACATATTCTCGGGCCGATCTTCATCCTATATCATTTTGGGCCGGGTTTTGTTACGCATGATTCCGGGCTCTTTTGCATGATCCCGGGCCCTTTTGTAGTCTGCATACAAGGAGAAAAAAACCAATTCCGTATCTAAGTTCTTCAGCAAAGTTATTGGTGCCTTGCCTAGAGTGGGACTAATTGCTCAACTCTTAAGTGATGAAGGTGGTATTGGTGGGGACAAATTACAGTTTGCAGAGTTTTGTAGTAAGGTGGACCGATTACAATTTGCAGAGTTTTGTAGTAAGGTGGGTAAGTTTTGTTGTATTCTGTGTCGTCAAAAAATATTAGATATTTTGTATTAGATATTTGGGAACAGAGGCTGCATTAGATACTTTGGAACAGAGGCATAATGTAATATCTAGAAACAATGCGTACTGTCTCTTGATAGAATCTTTGAAGAAGAACGGACTTTGAATATGGCGAGGAGATTGCAGGTCTCTAATGCTTTGCAGAAGCGATTTGGATTCGATGGCTGTCCTAGGGGATCATCTCATTCGCCCTTCTCGAATGCATGGTTGAAGCAAATCAAATATTTAGTAGGATTTTGACCAAGCGTGTATACATGGTATCTGGTATTTTCATCTCATGTTAATCATGATCAACCTCGATCGCCTTTGAATTATCCCGCATGATGGAACTTTCGGTGTCAAGAGAAATCTTCATGTATATGTTGCTATTTTCAAAGCATGTGCAATGGCTCCAAATGCGTCGGGGTAGGTTAATCCATTGAGCTCATGCGGAGCAATATTCAACCTGGATGTTTTCATAGAAAGTGCAATGGTGGATATGTATGCTAAGTCGGGGAGCTTGGAGGAGGCACCGGGGATCTTTGCCACATCACAAATCCGAACATGGTATTATGGAATACAATGATGGCGGGTATGTGCGAGAATGGTGAGATCTTCTTTGCCCAAGAATGCTTTGATTACATGCGGTGAGGGGAATAGGACGGACATGGTGTCATGGAATACTATGATTGCGGGATATGCTCAACATGGTCGAGAGTGTATGGCCTTGGAATGCCTTGAAAACATGATACGAAATCATTAAAACCAATAGAGTTACGTGATTTAGGAATTTTGAAAGCATGTGCTAATATTGGAGTCATGAATTTTGGAAGGCATATACATAACCAGATTGTAGAGAGTGGGGACTTGCACATTTTCTTGGGTAGTGCCCTTGTGGATATGTATGTTAAATGTGGGAGTTTAGATGATGCGTGGAAAACTTTTACACAATTTCCGAATACAAATGTGGTAATGTGGGGTGCTATGCTTCTTTGGATTTCTTTGAATATGGTGAAGTTTTACTAGCATTGGACTTATTTGCCAATATGCAAAATGCAGGTGTACAAGCAAATGCGCTTATATTCACTGGGATTCTTGATGCATGCAGTTCGGCGGGCCTAGTAGATGATGGTTGTTGGTATTTTCACTCTACGAGAGTGACACATGCAATAATACCAGATGTAATTCATTACAATTGCATGGTTGATCTTTTTATCCGTGCAGGCTTTGTTACAGAAATAGAACGTTTTCTGAAATATGCCATGTCACCGACTATTATTTGGCTGGAAATCTCTTCTCGAGCTTGTCAAGAAAATGCCCCATGTAGAGTTAGGAGTCAATGCTTCAAAGAAATTGTCAATGTAGATTCTCACCGTGGTTGCGACCTATGTCTTTGTTGTCAAATGTTTATCTTTGCTAATTACTCGCAAAGAACATGATAATATACCATTCTTGAAAAAGTATGTCCCTGCTTTTTCTCCTAAAATTTAAATTTCTGACTCATCCAACTAAAGACTCAAAAGTACCGGTTGCTAGTTATGTTTAGTAGTTACTCATACCAGGCATTCTTTGTTTGCTTTCTTTTTTTTTGCATGGCACAATCTTGGCCCGTGCTAAACCTAAAAGGCTTTCAATTCGATGGTGCGGCTAGGGCGTTACTAAACCACATCTTAACCGTAGATCGGGGATAAAAACATTCGGAGGTGGAGCTAAGCCAAAGGAGTTCCATGTTATGTTGGGTGTTACGTGCGAAATTTTTGAGATCATGTTGGTCTCAATTCTTAGTTAATCTTACCCCATGGAGTTTTAACCGCATGTGGAAACCTAACCTATTTTTCCTCCTCATGTGGAAACTTAACTTTGTTTTCCTCCTCCGTGGGAAACCCTTCCTATTTTCCTCCTCCTGTGGAAACCCTTCCCAATTTCCATCATGCATAGAAATCGGGAAGGGTTTCCACTCAAAATTTGAATTTTGAGTGAGGTGCGCTCGATGGACGTGCGCCTTAATGTCGGGCGTCCGTCTGGAAAGGCGTGAGCCATAAAGGCTCACATGTGTAAACATTTAAAAAAAAAAAAATTTGTGGAAACCCTTCCGGATTTCCATGGAAACCCTTCCGGATTTTCCAATATGGAAACCCTTCCGGCTTTCCATGGAAACCCTTCCGAATTTCCATGGAAACCCTTCCGGGTTTTCAAATTCTGGAAAACCAGAAGGGTTTCCGTGGAAACCCTTCCGGGTTTTATTGAAAACCGGAAGGGTTCCCATTAAAACCCGGAAGGGTTTCCATGGAAAACCGGAAGGGTTTCCATGGAAAGCCGGAAGGGTTTCCTTGGAAACTCGGAAGGGTTTCCATGGGAGGCCAACCCAAATCGGGCGTACTTAAAACCATCGTGTTCCCTCTCTTACGCTCTTCACGGTCGCTGAAAGTCTTAATGGGTCGAACTAGATTTTCCACCTCAACATATGATTTTCCTACCATTGAGCTCAAGATACAAATCAAATATCACTGCTTAAAATTGTATGCAAACAATCTACATATATAGTCATGTGCTATTGTATGCGAATTGGAGTATATAAGTCAAAGCACAGCCATATAGTATGCTATTTTCGTTTTGGGGTTGGGGAGGGTTTTCAGGCAGTGGTTTGGACTATGATTTTCGTATAGTATTGTATAAAAAACGGTATAATTTGCCATGTGAGAGGAGCTTGAGTGTTTTTTGCTATTTTGGGTGGTTCGGAACTGCCCTTTTTCATGGATGTTTTTGCAAAGGCTAAAGTGCAGATTATGGTTTGAGGATAGAAAGATAAGAATGAATGCTCGTTTCTTTTTTTAGAACGGATTCCAGCGGGGCAGGGAAGCCACGCTCTGGTGAGTTCCGGTGGTTCCGGAGAAAGAGGCAGAGTTTGCTCCCCATCTGCCTTGCTGCGTTATGTTGCTGAGGTTGAATACCTGTGTTGAGGTCGATATGGCAAGATTCAAAGGCATTTTGCAGCAGGTCGGAGTGGCCGGGGAAGTGGCCAAAAGGGATTCAATAAGGCCGATTTGAGGACAGGAGGCCAACAAGAAGCAGAAAAGGGAGCCATGTCTGCCATAGTCAGAGCTTGAGGGCGGCACTACCACAGCAAATCCTGCGTCAAATTGGCCCGAAATTGGCATCAGGGGATCGGAATCCAGGCCCAAAGGGCCGATTTGCTGGTTTGAGAGCCTATCCAGGCCTGAATCAGGGGAATCGAGGGCCTGAACCCCTCTATATATATCCGGGCTGCTGACCGTGACCCTAAAAAGGGTTGATCCCCTAAACTGTTAATATCATACATGAATTGTAGAAAGCAGGAAATGATTCGGGTCTTCAGGTAAGGAGGAAAGGGCAGATCTTCTGAGGCGCAAAATTTGGAGCAGTGGTGCCAAATCCAGCGACCAGGGCTACTGCCATTGAGCCCTGAAGAATGCCATGAAGTCTGAACTCTGTTTTGCAGGTCCGATTTGCCCCGTGGAATGTCGTGGTAGAGGGATTGAAGGCCAGCCGGATCTGTTCGATTTCAGAGGGTTTCGAGGTGATGCCAGCCAGACTTTTCTTTTGTTTCTTTTTTCTCTTACTGTCTGTAGGAGCCCCTGTCATTTTGCACAGATGAGAGGACGTAGGCAAATCCGGCATGCTGCAAAGCTTTGGATTGCTGGTTCTTGGTAATTTGAGGTGGACCATTGAATTTTTGAGCTATGCCAAGGCATGCAATATGTAATTTCTATCATTTAATGATATTGTGGTTTTGGACCATTGAGGTCAAGGTGCACCATTGGAAAAGTTTGTGTCGCTTTAGTTGTAAATGATGTGGGCCATCGATCTGGCACAATGCCAGGAATATTCCCCACATCGATGGCTTGCAATGAAAGTTCAACTAAACGCTATAATACTTGGAATAAACGATTATAAGCTAGCATATCAATAACCAACATATCATGGCTTCAAACAGCAATTCAAGAGCAATCAAGTGCTACCCTGCAAGTAGAAACCCCCAATAATAGAATAGGCTAACAGAATAAGCAGAGATTCCAATAATAGAATAGGCTAACAGAATAAGCACAGACTTCAGCAACAAGATTTTCTATGAGAGAACCCTAGATGCATACAAAATCACAAGGCAAAAGAACCCCTTCACAGCTTTGCAACAGAAATCTCAAATTGTAGGAAAAAATTTGGACTGTGCAACAACAAATAGGCTATGTTAAGAAGCTTGAACAAACGACTAAGCCTCCATGACTTCATTACACAAGATCTGTGCAGTTTATTTCCACAAGACTAGGCCTTCAATCTCCATCCACCACCATCTTACACCACCTCCATCCATAGCTCTGCGCCAAAAAAAAAAAAAAAGGGAGAGGAAGAAGAAGAGGCACCTGCAAGTTTCATAAGAGCAAGAATGCAAGAAGAAATCACCTGCTAGAAACAATCTCAGGAAAAACCATCTCAGGAAAAACCAGACTTCAAATCACAGGCCTAGGAATTTCACATCCTACTTAAGGAATGATAGTACCAAATAATCTGGTTAGCTGATCATAATCAACCATTTCAGCAATTTCAATCGGCTCTACAAACCTTGTTAAAAAGGAACGACCCCTGCTTCTTACACCAAAATCGGTGTTTTGCACATCTCCATATGCAGTTCCTCCTGTTCGCCCATAAAACGTTTTCCCCCCTAAAACCTTTGATGCATTGAAACCCATTTTCTACCATCAGCATTCTACTAATTTATCCGAGAATACATTTTAGTTATCATTAACAATCTTACGTAAGACCTTAAATACCTTATTCTTTTATTGTCTACGGAGACCAATCAGCCTATGGGGCCTAAAAGAGAGAGAGCACAACAGACTTATTATTGTCCGAGTTAAAAGACCCCTGCCCTGAAAGGTTTTGAGGAAAACAGTAATAAGAATTTGTCAAATTGTACAAGTATACATATGAGACAAGACAGATTCAAGTCATGTGTGTGTCCGAAGACAGAGTTGGTTCTCCAGATCCATTACGTCCTGGAGGTATGATCTCCGCATCCAGACTGAAGCCGCGCTGAGTATGACGTGTAACAGCTGGCCAGGCCTGACCAACTCAACATAGCGCGCCCGAATTTGTTCATATGCCAGACATTCCTGTAGGGTATAACATTCATCTTCAATGGCCCACATTTGACAGCATCTACAGAGCCTATCCTGCCGTGGTGCCCCAATCCATCTTTCTGTTTCAATGCAGAGATGGTGTGCACTTGTGCGGATTCAGGCAATGACTGTGCTTTTTCATAGGTAGACAGTTATTTAAAAAAAATGAAAAAGCTGCCAAGGCCCATCGCGGTGGTGGTGGTCTAGCGGTAAGGCCTTGGGTTGGGGTGATCCCCACTAGGGTTCAAAACCCACTGGCTAAAGATTGAAGGTTACATGCCATATAATTAGCTTTCTCATTCTTAAAACATAGGCTTTGTTTTTTTAAACGGTGCTTTTGTTATTTGCAAGGGCTTTTTTTAATGTCTTTGATCTATCTGCACTGGAGTTGCGTGCACAGTAATTAGCTTTGCATAAGCAACTGACTTCTTTTCAGCTAATGCTCTCCTTCTTATTTATACATCTGACATAATGGCTTATACAGAGCTGCTGTTTTAGATATTTGTGAAAATCTCTTCGCATCTGCAGGTTGTTTGGGATTCAAGGCATTGTCCATGATGATTCCTTCATGGTGTATTTTTTAATCAACATATTTTCATCAAATTCTAATAGAGTATTTCATTTGTTAGCGTACACCATGCAAAGAAACAAATTTCTAAGGCTGTCATGGCTGAAGAATAACTCAAAAGATCATTTCTTATCTCTGAAAGAAAAATCAACATTTGTCCATTTGTTATTGTTTATATTGGAACGTTTGCAGATAGTCTAATCAACATTTGTCCATTTGTCATTGTGGATCATGCAAATCAGAGTTATTGGAACTTTTGCGGATAGTCTAATACAATGTTGCCTAAAAAGCATATCAACTTGCTGTTCAATATAGTTCTGAACAGTTAAGCTCGTATGCATTAGGCATATTGTTGAGCTATATTCTCTATTGCATGCCTTTTGAGCTTGCTGTGAACTGATATATTTTTTCTTCTGTGCTCAGGTCCTAGGCTCAACAGGTAATGCATCTTTTTCATAGTTCAAGATTGAAGCCATTTTATAGCATCGCCTATCTCTATGAACTTATTGACGAGGAAAACTGCAATCTTTGAATTCCATATGCGATTGTAAACTACCACAACAACCCTGCTTATATACCAGAGCAGATTTTTGTATGCCATAACCACCTTGCTTATATGCTAGAGTAGGTTTGTCACATATGTCCCTAGGAAGTTGTATTTGGGATGTGCCTTGATGAATCATGTTATCATCGATATTTGCAAAAGCTTCCAGTCAACCTGATGTGCCAGAGGATCATGGAAAGGGTACATGGCTCAATTGTTTCTTGTTAAATTAAACAGAGAGCATCCATACAAACTCATGAAAAGTTACGAGGGAGCTTACTTTTTTTTTTTGAAGAACTGTGTCATCAATATATTAAAAGAATGGTAATGTTACAAGGCAAGTGAAGAGGAAGGAAAACTGCCCCAAAGAGACAGCGATATCTCGACACTCCACAACAAACTCACAGAAAAACTGCAACTCTATTGCTGTACAAACCGACCATCACCATCTACAACACCCAAGAAGTCCTGCCAAATGGCAAACTTCCGCTCTACTAATCCCGGGAACACCAGAAAGCTTTGAAATAGCTTGTACATGAGGGAGCTTACTTGCAGGTAGTATGATTAAGATTGTGAAGCTTAATAAAACCATTTCATAATACATGATTCACACACATAGTTTCATTTATATCCCTTTTTCCAGTTGAAAAAGCTATCACACATAAGGTTGGCAAGATATAACGTAGATTCGGGAATGCAATATCACTGGGTATACCCTTCAAGGAAATGGTGTCACAGCTATAGAATGCATCATTTCTACAATGACATAACAGTTTCAATCACCTTGCAGACATATGGCAGCATAGAAGCAATAGTGCAATGTAAAATTGTTTATGAAAGAATGGTGAGACACGGACTTCAATATGATGCAATCATGGGAAACATCCTTCTCTACATGTATGCCAAATATGGGAATATGAAGGAGGTATGGGAATATAAAGGAGGGAAGAAAAGTCTTCAGTATGTTTAGGTTGACAAAAGCAGTATAGTATCATGTAATGCAATGATTGCAAGTTATGGCCACTATGGTTTAGTCTTTTTTGCCATTGAATATTGCAACGGGAAGAAATAATGCCGGATAGTATTTCAAATGTTAGCATTTTTAACAATTGCTTAGGCCTAGGTATTTCAGATCTATTTTGATTACCATCGCACTCTGCCAATCTCCTGTAACTGCATGGCTAGTATTCTAAGCCATGAAGCATGAGTCACTGTTGAGGTAGCAAACTGTCTGTCATTGCTTGGGTTACTTTGCTTAATGCTTTTCAAAAGCATAGGAACTTGAGATAGGAAGATGTTGCTTGATAAAATTGTCAGTTTCTCACTTTGCTTTTCCATGTGCTTGGGTTACTTTGCTTTTTCGTGTGTTACGCTTCCATGCTTTTCCATCATTCTATGAGTTAGGCATCAATTACGTGGTAATATAAAGGTTGTTGCTGCACATAAAATCACACAGGGTGCTCCAGTTGTTAGGAAGTTAGGTACGAAAATTGGGGTCTGGTAGAGATCATGAGGTAGTTTAAGCAGCCCAAGACACTGCGATAGGGAATGTTGGCCATTTGTTTTGACTCTTCTGCAGTGGGAGAATATGGTTGAAGGTGAAGACCTGGTTCCATGGGAGTAGAAGCTCCATTACAATCCTGCATGGCAAACCTGTGGAGAACGTCCATGGCATACTTCTCTTGGTCAAGCCACAAGAGGCGTTTAGAGCGGTCCCTGGTGATGCGCAGACCCAAACAGCTACGGATCTCATGAAGATCGTGCATGGAGAAAGCATGTGCTAGCTGAGCTTTGAATGCACGGTCTGTAAAAGTGGAGTTGCCGGCAATGACGCAGGTCGTCAATATATAGGGCAAGCAAGATGAAGAATTCCGGATGTGCGAAAGAGCATAAAGATTTGTATCTGCGTCTCACTTTGAAAACCGAGAGCCAAGAGAAAGGAGTGCATTTTGGAATACCATGCGAGGGGCCCGTCTCTGAGATCATAGAGTGCTTTGTGTAGCCTCGCGAAACCGGATGCTCGAGATCCCGAGGCAATGTACCGCCAGTTCTTTGAAGATACACTTCTTCCTTCAAATCCCCATATAGGAAGGTCGCTTGCACGCCCATCCGATGCACCTCGAGATCTTGGACACCGCTATGGCCAATAGAATGCGGATGGAGGCCATTTTGACTCTTGGAGAGAAAGTCTCCGGAAATCTTGCCCAGGATTTGAGAATATCCACGTGCCACAAGGCTGAGCCTTGTATTTATCTAGTGTGCCATCGGACCTGATCTTTACCTTGTAGAGCCATTTGGATCCAACCATGCGTCTGCCTGAAGGAAGTTCACACAAGGTCCATACCTGATTTTTAGACAGGGCATGCATTTCCGCGTCCATGGCTTGGCGCCAGAGGTGAGCATTTGGATCCTGACATGCCTGATCATAGGTGGTAGGGACCAGAGTGTCCAAAGTGTTCATGGCTGCCTGATGATAAGCCAAAAGTTTGGCCGTGGGCTTCCATGGGCGGCCAGATCGCCGTGGTGGGGCTTGCACAGGAGATGAGTTGACTGGACCATCATGTGTATTTGTGGGAGAGTCAAGGGAATCGAGACATGTTGGAGGATCAGCAGGTTCAAAATCAGGAGGATTTTGGAGGGAGGGAATTTTCAGAGGTGAGTTGGGGCAGCAAAATGAGATCTTCTTGGCGAGGAGGAGGATTAAGCAAGGTACTGCCAAGTTGGTCTTCAATGAATTCAACATCTCGGCTGAAAAAATAGGAGTTTGTGGTAGGGTCATAAAGCTTGTATCCTTTTTTGAGGTTGGTGTAGCCAAGAAAAATGGTGGGGCGGCTGCGCGGATTGAAAGAGCTTTGTGCTGGATGCTTGAGGATGAGTGCATAAGCAATGCATCCAAAGACACGTAGGTGAGAAAGATCGGGCTTTTGGGAGGTCCACTTTTGGAAAGGTGTGAGGGAAGAGTGGCGTGAAACAAAGGCGATTTAGCAGGTATGCAAAGCCGATCTTTGGTGGCTTCACCCAAAAAAATATTTGGGAAGTTTTGCATGGATGAGCGGGCATCTTGCTTGATCTTTGAGGGTGCGGTTCATCCGATTCGGCCAGCCATTTTTTGCACAATTCCCCGCTACAATGGTCACGTGTTCTATGCCATGCTCCTTGCAGAAGTTGGAGAAGGCATTTGAGGTGTACTCTCCTCCGTTATCTGTCATCAAACTTTTAGGATAACAGCCAATTTGAGTACGTACCCAAGCAATATGATCCTTGAAAGCAGAGAAGACATCACTTTTTGCCTTGAGAAAATAGAGGACGACGAATCTGAAATGGTCATCTATGAAGGTAAGAAAATACTCAGCTTTGCCTGGAGTGAGGGGATGTGGCCCGGACAGATCTGAATGAATTCGATCGCCAGGAGCTTCTGCTCTATGATTGCTTGAGGGAAAAGGCATCTTATGCTGCTTTTCAAGAATGCAAATGCCGCAAAGTGGCATCAAGTGAGAGCTTGGGAATCCCACTAACTGCATCAGCAGAAAGAGTGTGTCGGATGCTATCGACCCCTGCATGCCCCAATCGATGATGCCAGATAGTGTCTTCAATTGCTGCTTGAGTGTGAAAAGCAGTGCCTTCAATTGCTGCAAATAATTTATAAGTGCAAGTGGCGAAGTGCCATATGCTCTGATCTTACGATAGGAGTCCATGATGGTTGCCTTTACGTTTGCAAAGAGCAATGTATAACCAAGGTCCTCTAGTTGTCCCACACATATGAGATTGTGATCAAGGAAGGGAACTAGGAAGACATCCGAGGGAACAAAACAAACCGATCTTTCGAGAGGGTGATCTTGACAGTGCCAATTTGGGATGCTTGAAGAACCCCTCCATTGCTAGAAGTGATCAGATGCTTGTGTTGCAGATTTCGCAGGTGAAGGAAATGCTGAGATTCTCCAGTCATGTGGTTGGAGGCTTGAATCAAGCCACCATATAGTTGCTCCCGCTAACCCCGTTCTGATCCATGAAAGCATGACTCCTTGGAAAATCTTCTTCAATGGAGGCCGTAAAATTTGCAGTGGCTGAATGAGATTTGGGGTCAGGCTGAGTCAAAGATGGAGCAACGGTGGTGGGGATCCGATTTTGGCAGTGTCTGCTTCCAGCTTCCAGCATTTTTCTCTAAGATGCCCTTTGCGTTTGCAATAATCACAACGAGGTCTCTTAGAATCCCTGGATTTGTTCTCAGGCTTGGGCTTTCCTCCTGTGAACAATGCTATTTGACCATCAGTACCTTGCTGCTGCTGTAGCAGCCTGGATTCTTCTTGAAGAACCCTGGCACTCACTTCTTCCCAATTTAGGGAACTTGATTGATTTGATAGCACCACAACCAAATTTCCATATATCACGGTGTTAGGGTGGAGAGTAAAGACAAACAGGTTTCGACCTCGAGTAAGATGAGCATTTGTCGCGAGCTTGATGGGCCCCGATTCCTCCGGTTGATCCATGAGGTTCGCATTTTGGAAATATGAGTGCTCATAGATTCCCCATCCACAAATCTGGTGGTGTAGAGACGTTGTTGAAGCATCACTTGGGCAGCAACAGACTTTTCCTCGCACATTCGAAGAAGCTTGCTCCAACATTCGTGAGCAGAACTGGAGATTTTGAGGCGGTGCAGAAACGTGGGATGAATGCTAGAGATAAGGACGGAATGGGCCCTTGAATCTTTAGGCGACCACTTCCTTAAAGCATCCGCTTCATTTGGGCACTTAGATGTGCCGTTCACGACTTCCCATAAACCTACAGCCATGAAGTACGTGGAAATTTGGTATTTCCACATATAAAAATTTACCCCTTTGAATCGTTCAATCCCATATTTGTCTAATCCCTTGGTAGGATCAACAAGCTCGGGTGAATCAGGAGATTGAGAGGCTGGGGCAATAACAGAAGACGTGGCTGAGTTGGAGTCCATCTCTTGCAATATGTTTGTCTAATGGAAAACCTGCTCTGATACCTTAACACATTGGTTCTCAGGTTTACAGGCTGAGATTGAATCTCAGCCGTTGGTTGCAATGCTGTTACCAGCTAATAACGTTTCATTGGCTCAAACTTTCTACCCTCTTTGTCATAACATCCTAGAATGTTAGCATCTAATCTTATAACATCCTAGAATATTACAATCAATTCCATCTAACTTTATCTCAAAATATCACAATCACAGATTACTAATTACAGTACAACTTAAAGCATCGGCACAAAGCTGGGCATGATGGCACAAAGAAGAAACTCTGTTTTAGAAAAAAAAAGCCATCGGCAAAGACTGCCCAGCCTGCAAAGAAGAAACTCTGTTTTAGAAAGAAGACATCTGTTTTACAAAGAAAGAAACTCTGTTTTACAAAGAAGACTGCCCAGCCTGCAAAGAAGAAACTCTGTCTTAGAAAAAAACAGAGCCATCGGCAAAGACCGCCTGACCGCAAAGAAGAAACTCTTTTTTTAAAAAAAAAGCGAGCCATCGACAAAGACCGCTTGACTGGAAAGAAGAACCTCTGTTTTAACAAACTTTTCAAAGAAGAAACTCTGTTTTAGAAAAACAGAGCCATCGGCAAGACTGCCCAGCCTGCAAACAGTAAGACCCCGCAGATCTTCCATAAGCCAAATCTTTACAAAGAATCTGCTCTGAAGCTGCTGCATCATCAACTGGTCGAGTCTTCTTTGCAGGGATAGTAATAAGGTCTGTAGCTCCGGCATTAATCCTCTTCAGGCGAGTCTTGCCCTTCTTTTTCGGCCTTTCAAGTTTGTTCTTCCCTTTACTCTTTTCTTGAATCAAATCCACAAATACCTGCTCTTGAGGCACCGAACAAACACCTCCTGTTTAGCACCTAAGGAAAACGACGGCTCCATTCCGGCGCCCCTGCAATGGCGCAAGAAACCCTCTGTTGCAAACCCTCGAACCAATGTGTTAAGGGCGATAACGCCCTGCCCCTCGGGCGTTATCGTAAAAAAAATTTTCGGGCCATCAAAATGGCTCGGGCGTGCGCTGCGCGCACACCCTCGCCATTTTAATGGCCCTCAAATTTTTTTTCCGATAACGCCCTCGGGGCAGGGCGTTATCTACTCCATGTAACGAGCCAGGAAGAGACAAAACAGTCAAGGACGTAATAGCAGCTAAGATGGCATTGATCAGAAGAACTGAATGCATTCAGAGGATCGATGGATCCTTAAATAACATAAAGAAGAGCTAATCTTAGAAAACAGTAAATTTAGCATAAATGGGTGCCTCCAATTTTGGCACCGAGTAGGTGCACCTCTTTTAGATGACAGCACATCATGTTGACTAACAAGAACCAAACTGGTAAAGATGTCGCTTATAGCTTTGAATATTTTTGCAATGTGAACTCTTTAAGATCGTCACAACATAAGAAGATTACAGCGTTTATGCCTTTGATTTGAATTGTTGATAGATACTACGTTACGTCTGTGACTCGTCATCTTATCTGATAGATACTAAGTTACGTCTGTGACTCGTCTTATTTCTTATTCTCTTCCTTCCTCTGCGCTTTCCTCTACCCTCCTTTTTTTCCCAACCCTGCAGTTCTGCTAGTTATAAAAAGTGGCTTTGGCTAGGCCTTAACTTACAGATTTAGGGATCCGCCATAGCCATCTGCGTGCAAATCCGTCTTCAGAGCTGGAGGCAGCAGCAGCAGCATACGGCTTCAACAAAACGGGTAGTGGGTTTGCTCTTCGTCTTTAATTTTCAACTTTCATGGATTCTTGAACTCTCAAAATATCGGCAGCAAAATGGGATCTAAAGCATCTGTTCGAATCGATAGTGCTAGCTATGCTAACAATTCCCAGCCTCAAAATTCTATGATCCTCTATTCAAGATCTAAAGTTGTGAGCGCCATCGAGAAGTTGAACTTATCTTCTGATTGTAGTATTTTTAGAATTGCTGATATGGGTTGCGGGTCAGGTCCCAACTGTCTGATCAACATGCAATTTATAATTTGGTTACCCGAAATCCAGAGCTTCTTTTGCGACTTACCTCGAAACGGTTTCAACCACTTGATTCAACAATGGGATTCTAACTACCGAGGTAATGAAATATCATTTTTTACAGCAGTGCCAGGATCAGTTTACCGGAGACTAGTTCCAAAATTTACGCTCAATTTTGTTTCTCGTCATTCTGCATCCATTGACTCTCACAAGTAACTTAATCCTCTGATCTTTAGTCATGAATTCTGCTTTTTTTTTTTCGATTTATTTTCTTTACAAACTCAAGTATACTCGCTGTTGGCTTTAGGTTCCCCAACAGTTTCTGATGCAAAATCTCCTGCTTACAACAAAGGGAAGGCTTTGGTTGCTTGGATCAAACGAGGCATCTGCCCTGGCATATTTCCAACAATGGAAGCAAGATCTGGCAGCATTTTTAGATCCAGAAGTGAGGAAATGGTTCCAGGTGCCATGATGTTGTTAATTTGTTTAGGTCGTCCAGAAGATTATCCTCCTCAACAGCAAACAAACGAGAATAACTGCTTCCTAAATTTCCAAATTGCATGGCAGCAGTTGATCCAAGAGGTAAGCTGTAATTTTGAACTTCAAAGGATGAAGAGTTAGACTACTTATTCAAATGTGTATTATCTTGCAGGGGGACACTAGATGAGCACTCAATAGATAGCTTTAATCTTCCCATTTATTTGTTTAATGCACCAGAGATTAGACATGTGATAGACCAATGCCCGCTCTTGAGGATTGAAAGCTTGGAATATGCAAACGAGTTTATGGGGGAAGGAGTATTGGCACCAAAGCAGTTTTGATCCAAACATGTTTGCCCGCAAGCAACAAGAGTTTTATCGAAGTTTGTTGGGTAATGGTATAGAGGAGCATGTTGGAAAACAAAAATGTGAAATGATATTTGAAAGGTTTGGAGAACTAGTGAAGAAAGCATTAAAGAGTCAAATGAGTTGGAATGGTAAATGGGCAATGGCAGTTGAGACTATTATCTTGGTGGTTTCTAAAAGTTAGTCGATCATTTGTATGTTCAAGAATTAAACATTTTGATTCAAGAATTAAACGTTAGCGTAAAACAAAATGCTCTCAAATTGTGGTATAGAGAAACTAGAAATTTGTATAAGAGCCAATGGTAATGTGCAAGGAGACCGATTGCATTCTCTAGTGCCACATCTTTCTATAGCATTAAAACCAAAGTCGTTCTCTAGTGCCACATCTTTCCATAACATTAAAGCCAAAATAAAATGATAAGTTGTGCGCGATCTTGGCCATTGATTTTGTTGGTTTTGTTCTTGGCCATCCAATTTAGGGAAAATTTAAAAATGCTCTTATATTTTAGGGTATTAGTAAAAATGCTAGGCTATTGCTTTTAAAGATGATATAGAGTTGCCATCTGAGAGCTTCATCATCTAATAAAGACAACAATGAAGGCAATATAGGTCAATCCTTACCACTCCTTCCTTTTGTGGTCAAACCTCGGAAATACGCATAAAAGCCAAATATCAAGCAATCCGGAGACTGCGTGAAGATCTACGACAAAATCTTATGCCCATATCTATTTTTTTCCAAGCCATCATAGATGGAAGGACATTTTCCACATCAAAAACAAGTGTGAGTGTCGGATAGATGTTCAGCTCTATTCAACATCGCATAAACTCACAAACAGCTTCTTGAAGTTTTCAAAGAACAAAATTGTAAGCACAAATTGGAGCACGCAATCAAAGCAAATTTGTTCTGCAACTTGGCTTCACAAACCAGGTCTTTAAACCAAGGGGTTTTCAAGTGGAGTCAGATGATTTCTTTAAACCAAGTGAGCTTTTCAAATGTTTTGGATCTGCAAGATATAGTGGAGTCAGATCAAATGAGCGTCCGAGAAATTGATGACGTCGAAACAGGGGTGCTTAAGGGCAGATTCGCAATTTCTAGAAACTAATTATGGTTCACGTCGTTGCCGGGCATAAATACAATTATGTGGTAGAATTATAAGAATGAGATGTAGGGTTTAGAGACATATGTAGAGTTGTAAATCATGCTTGTTTTAGACTATTGTCCAAGTTAGTTGTTTAATACTCAAAAGAAATTTGGAGAGTGAAATTTTGCATTTGAAAAATGTGGAAGCAACAGTAAAGCACAAAATTTGCATTCATGCCAAATGTATTTGATATATATAAAAATTTGGGCATTTCCATAACAAGTGGCTTAAAACTTCCAATGTACTAAGTGTTTTAACATGCCCAGAATGTTCCTTCTTTTTCATAATTTGTTAAATCTGGATCTACATTTGTTATACAGTACACCAAGTGTCGTCTTAAATTACTATTCAGTTCAATAATACACAATAATTGACATGTAGCATGTTTTCCGTGGTTATATGTTGAAAACTATCCAATGATATCTTTGAATGAATGGCCAACATGAAATATCCATTGCACAAAAGGTTGATATCCACGTTGCAAATTATCCTAATAAATTATCCACGTCTGTAAGCATATTGCATGTTTCTACTCTTGAGACATGGTGGATATGGCGATTGAATTGCAATACCTGATCTTAATATAAATGAGAATGCAATCAAATGGATAACATGTAAGCTAGGATGTGCCATTATGCCATCTCAAAATAAGTCCTATAATGCCTGCGGTTCTATTGTGATAGCAATAGAACCGACATTCCTTGGATGGGGACGTCCTACTTGCACCTCCTATTTATACCGCCTCTTTCCTCATTTCCAGTCATCGGCGTTCTCTTCAGCTTATTTTCCTTATTGTTCTTTTCTAGCTCCACAAGCGCGTCCTACCTTCAACGCTCACAAGTTTGCTATCTTCAAGGCTTTTCCCTACGGGGACAACAAGCGGTTTGATTGTGCTGGCTTGGATCCGTTCTCTTTCTCTTGGACGCTTGGGTTTCTGATTTCGTGAAGAAGAACTGCGGGGTTGTCTCGGTTTGGACATCGATTTGTTGAGCCAGTTTGTCTGCATAATATCCCATTACTTTCTTTCGATTTCTCCTTTCTGTCTGGGCGCATCGATCCAGGTTTATCCAGGGCGCGTCGATCTAGGTAGAGTTTCTGTACTTCTGCTTGTGCCCCCTTCTTTCTTTGTTTCATTTTCGATTCTCGGATTGGAGTCTGACTAGCTTTTAGGTTGAAAGGGGATGTCGGTTCTCAAGTTGTCTGGTTCTTCTTGTTCTGTTTCAATTTTTATTTTGTTTGTGGCTACCGGTCTAATCTGGATTTCTTTACATATTGCAGAGTTGATCTGGGTGGATGTTCTTGAACTGTGCTTCTGTAGAGCAAGCAACAGTTGCTTCCGGTGATCTGCCTTCTGGCAGATTCACCTCTGCAAGTCGGCTCGCACTCCCTGGATCCCGGGAGCCCCTGCAATCGTGCAAGTCCCTTTTTTATGATCAATCTGGAATGTTCTTGTTTCGTAGGAAATTGATTCTCTGCCATTCCCTCTCTATCTGTTCGATTTCGTGGTTTCTGTGGCTTGCATCATGCCTCCATAGCCAGAAGCCTGTCGATTGATGGTAAGGCCGACTCTATTGCTTGTGGCTTCTCCTTTTTGGGTCAGAACAATCGGAAAAGATTCCCTGGTTGAGCTTGTGGTTGTTTGTTCTGCCCTGCTGCTAATCTATTTGGTTATTATTTGGTTTTATTTATTCAAGCCACAAGCCACATTCCTTCTTCTTCCCTGCTGGAGTGCTGCCATCGCAAGCGGCCGTCGCAATCGGCCTGCCTGCCGCTTCTGTCATCACCACGTGTTTTCTGGGGATACCCGGCGTCGGTTCCCCTTGTCCTCCCATGGCGTGGGGATACCAAGCTCCTGTTACCCCTTCGTATTTTTTGAGGTAACACAACGTTTGTTTAATCAGATCTAGGTGGCTCTCTGTTCTTAACTTCCTAGATCAATCTCACTTTCTTTTATTCTTCGTTTCCGTGACACGTTATTTGCATGTTTCAAAACTTATGGGGCTCTTTGCTCTAGACCTTTTATATTAGTTGTTTACATTGTCCATTGTCTCATCGTCTTATTTACAAGTCATTGGATTAATTTATCACGTGGTGTTTATGGTTTTAATACCTTTGTTCCCAATCTGAGCTCTCTAAGTCGATTTTTTACTTCATGGCATTTCTTCTGTTGTTTTAGGGGCTATGCCCATACAACTTTTTAGATTGCAGGGGTGTTTGTCCTTGTTGATCGTCGTGCACCAGTGTTTGCTAGCGATTGGGTGTCACAAGTGAGCTATTCCCCTTTGGAGACATATGGTTGGAGGGTTCGAGTTTGCATTGGCACAATCCTATCCATGGGGAGGCTTCACATGTCCCTTTCAAAGTGGGTGCTCTATGCTTAGGCGATCCAAGGTTCCGAGATAGACAATCTCGTTTTCCGAGATGTATGACCCATGGTTCATGATCTTTGAGTTTGCAATGGTACAATTTTAAGTGCCTTAAAGGAAGACATTCTAGTGTTTGATCAATGGGACTGTAAGTTTTTATTGTTTGATTAATGATCTTGGATTTTGGGTATACATTTTGGGGGATTTGTCTAGTTTATTGAGAGTTGCAAAATGGACTAATGGCTGTCGCGACAAAAATTTTCTTGGGTTGAGTTGTTTGGACTCGCTTTGTTATGGGTCATTGCAACGAATTTTCGGTTTCTCATATATTTGATTTTCAATTTTTGCTTGACATTTGTTTGAAATATCTAGATTTTCTTTTATAGTCATGTTATGGGTCATTGCAAAATTTTTTTTCTCATATACTTGGTTTTCAATTTTTGCTCTAGCATTTGTTTGAGATATTATGACATCTAAGTTTTTTTTCTTTCATAAGAGAGGTCTAACCTTGCCATCTAATCGCATTTCTTCTCATTATTTGTGGTCCAAGTTTTTTATACGCATGGGCGCATCGAGAATTTTAATCATCATCTTACATATGTTATTCGGACGATGCAATTCGACTTTTGCGGATCGGAGTAAATTCGCATTTTGCATATGGGCATTTTGCACGAGGAGCTTCATTTTTTGTGAGAGCATCCCGTTTGGGCATTTAATCTTTATTAGTTGATGCCTAGTCCATTATATAGCAATTCTGAATTCTATTCGCATTCTCTGTATTGGCGTCCTTTACCTTATATCTTGATCCTTTGGGACACCCGGTGATTTGTTTTCATTTAGACATGGTTTTATTTGCTAAGTTAGCTCTTTATATAGGTACATTTTGCATTGTAATTTTATTTTTTGATGTGAGCACCCATTTGGCATATGGTACCAACATGGTTTGGTTGTCTAGTTGACCACTTTCATAACGTTTGTATCTTTCGTTTCTGCCGAAATGTTCCCTCTTTAGTATATGCTATTCTTCTCCTTGTTAGTTCCTTCCATAGTTCTTGCTAGAGTGTCTCTTTTCCATCATATAGAGGTGGTTCTCTTGCCGTGTCATGATGTTTGAATTTATTCCTTTTGATAGCATGCCGGGTTGAAGTTGATTTGCTCATTCTAGGAGCTTGCTCGCATTACTAACGTGGCATTTACATTTATTCTCCACTCTGCTTCTACCCGGCGTCTTCCATTTATCATGAGTCTAGCATACCCCATTGCATGTTGTCTTTTTGGAGGATTTCTTGGTTGTGGTTTCATGTGGTTGGTGATGTGTGGGTAGTTTCCACAATTTTTATTCTTTTGATGCTTATGTTTAGATCGGCATGAGTAGTTCCATTGTCCATTGCTTAATGTCGCTTCTAAGTTCGTATTGGTATTTTTGTACTCGCATGCTTAACATGAATATGACTTTTATATGGTTGGGATCTTATTATCAATTTTCTCAAATAACTTTTTGATTATAGATGTTTAGATAAGTTGTCTAGATTTTTGCCGTCAGATTCGTTTTATATGGTGCAAGGTTGGAAGTATCTCTTAGGTTTTGGCTCTAGTACCTTAGATACATTCTTTTATATGAGATCTGGTATGTACATGTGAAAACGACCTCTAAGACTATTGTATTTAGGTTCTGTCTTTTTTGCAATTGAGGTTCATTCGTTCA
Organism: Isoetes taiwanensis; assembly: GCA_021234155.1. Classification (NCBI taxonomy): domain Eukaryota; kingdom Viridiplantae; phylum Streptophyta; class Lycopodiopsida; order Isoetales; family Isoetaceae; genus Isoetes; species Isoetes taiwanensis. Next base: position 32,238 of record JAJEKV010000185.1, on the reverse strand, counting down.
TCATGATATATATGCTTGACTATGATTTTTAATATCTTTTTAATTAGTCGGTTCCCTTTATTTGCTACTATCGGGTGTCTTTGTTTAGCTTAATGGTGGGGTTCTTGGTATGTATCGTGTCCTTTATTTATTCCTTTGGTGCAGCTTGGTCACGGAGGTGATTCCTTCTAGGCGTGATTGCTAGATTCTATGTTCCATAATCTTCATGGGGTTTCTCTCAAGCTTTTGTATGTTTGTTGCGCATTGGTGTCGATGAATATGTACATGGTTACGTTCTTTGCGTTGTTCTAGCCTTTGTTTTAGGCGTTCGATCTTCTCCATGCACACACTTGTCTTGTTTCCATGCACTTTTTTAGTCCTAATGGTCTAGTTTTGGTTAGCATGATTTTCATAAAGCTTGATTTCATTCGATCTTGTGTGACGGTTGGCTCTTATCATGTTAGGGGCTAGGTGTGTTTGGATTCTTGATCGGTTATACATGGGTATCCTTTGTGCCTTGACCTCTTTTCCTGATTACGCTTTCATCTTTGATCATTATCTTTCCATATGTTATTTTTTAGATGTAGCAATCCGGTTGGTTTTAGATGCTTTGTTTTATTCCATTTCTTCTCGACTTATTCCATGTCTCTCTGTATATACCTTTTTTTGTTCATTTTTGCGTGTCGTTTTTTTCTATATTTCCACATATCTTTTTTGTTCCTTTTCATGATCCTATATTCGTTTCAATTGTGTTTATTTGTCATTTCATCTTAGTCCTCATTTAGTTCTTTTTCTTCTTGTTGGTTTGTTCTTTATTCTTTGCTCCATCCATGTATCTTTGGTCGTTCCTTATTAGATTTTCACTTAGTTCTTTTAGTCGTTTTTTGAGATATTTTTTTATATTTATCCTCTCTTTCACATATTCTTTTTATCCTCGCTCCTTCGTTTAATCATTGACCCGTAGATCTATTTTCGTCGTCTTGTCCCTTATTTGTCCTTTCTCTTGTGTTTTGCTCGCTCTCATCTCTTGGGTCCTTAATATTGCTTTGCCCATTGTGACAATATATAATGTTTTGCCCGTCACCACAGTTATCCAAGTTTCCCCACTAGCCTTGCTTGGCCATGGTTTCTTTTGTCCCATTTGTCTCTTTCATTCGAAGCATCCCTTTTTGCTCATTCTTCCATCGGTTTGCTTGACCCTATTGCCCTCCTCGTCTTAGTTTGCTCCGTTTGTTAGTCTAATTCATCCTCTTTGGCCTTATGGATAATTTTTTCATTACCTTCTTGTACTTTATTTCACATACTCCATCAGGTTCCTTTGTTTTCTTCACCCACCTTCTCCTTGTTGCTCTACTATATTTTCTAAGGTATAGTTCCTTTTTGTGTTCTCATTGGTTCTTGCTTGCTCTATGCCTTGGCGTATTTTTCCTTTTGCAATGATATTTAGGTTTTGAAGTTTTTGGATCCTTTTGGTGCATATATCTCTAAAAGTTCTAATCTGTATCATTTAGTCTCGTGCTTTATGTATTTGTGTGTTTTCCTTGTCGGTTTTGTTGAGTCCTTGTAGCTCTTTTTAATTCCTTTATGCCATTCAGTTTGACCCGAATTAACTTTTTTGGGTAGTGCACTTTACGCCATTGCTTTTAATTGCCTCGTTCTTCTTTCTTTTGTTTCCTTGTGCTCCACTTTGACCTCCTTAACTCCTTTGCGTCATGCCCTTCTTGCCTTTGCTTATTGCCTCGTTTCCTCCACTTTGTCTTGCTTCTTACATTCCGGTAACTCCATTAGTTCCCTTAGTTCATCATGTGTGTATTATGCTAGTCTTTCTAGAATGCATAGCTTTCATATCTATTTTGACCATGTCTTCTCTTGATTCAACAATTCTCTTTTCATATTGGGGTCCATATATCATGTTCTTTGCCCTTTGCGTTGATTATCCCAGATTATTCTATCATTCTTGCTGCGGTTTCGAGGTTGCTCCTTTTCGATTTGCTATTCATCATTTTTTGGCCAATTTTCCTTCGTTTCACTTTTTGCCTTTTATTTCTTTATCGTCTTGGTTTGTTCATTCCTTTGAAGTAGATTCCTCTTCTATCGGCCAACTAGTTGTATCATAGGACCCATCCACGAGAATGCCACGGTTCTATTGCGAGCAATAGAACCAACATTCACTGGATGGGGGCGTCTACACCTCCCTATTTATACACGCCTCCTTCCTCATTTTCAGGTCGTAGGCGTTCTCTTGAGCTTATTTTCCTTATTGTTCTTTTCTAACTCCCAAACTTCCCCCCCCTCTCCCTTTATCATGTCAGGAGCTTGTTGGTCATTTCTTCATCCGTTTTCCGTTTTCTCATTTCATGTTCCATCGTTGAAGTTGCCCGTTTCCTACAGTAGTCGTTCGGTTGCTCATATTTGTCTATTTGTCTATACTTCTCGGGTCGCTCTGCGGATTTTTGTTTTCCTCCATGTTTCTTTCTAGTTTTATGAGCGTGCATACATTCTTATTTTAGGTTTTCTCGGTGTGGCACTGTAGCCTCAGAGACTTACTTATCATTTCATTATTTTTGGCATGGCCTTTGTGGTCTGGTCATGATTCTTTTTCATTTTCTCTCGGCGCCTACTGTAGCCTCAGGGGCGCACTAATCGGATATTTTCTTGCGATGGTCATTCGCAAATGGTTTAGAGTTAGGTGGAATTTATTGTTTCTTCCTCGGGGCTTTCTCTCGGTGTGGCTTTGTAGCCTCTGAGTCAATATTTATTATTCATGTTTTCTCGTGTGGTTGTTGCCTCGAGATCATATTTATTGTTTTTCTCGGGCGTGAAGCTGGCCTCGGCGGCACTAATCGGTTGTTTTTTTCCGATGGTCATTCGCGGACGGTTCCCGAGGTGGTATTTGTTTCTTTTCGGCATGGCCACGGAGCCGGAGTCTTCTTGCCTATGGCATCTAACTCATTAATGGGTTATTTTCTTTCGTATGATTGCGAGGGATTGTTTAAGGTCTTACCCGGTTGCCATAGTGTGTGGGGTCGTGCTTCAACTATTTGTAGGTTTCCTCAAAAACCTATGAAGGCGTGGTTCTTCTTCCGATGAGGGCTGATCTTACAGTCTTCTCACCTTTGCATCGATTAAGTGGGAGGATAAAACCATTTTTATGTTGTATTCTTGATTTCATCATGCTCTCGATGATTGTCTAGTTTGAACATTTAAAGTTCATATTTTCAAATTTATCTATCCCTAGTAGGGGATCCATTTGTACTCAATGTTTTACAAAGCTCAATGAGAACACCACTTTGCCAACTAGTTGTATCATAGGACCCATCCTAGGAATACATGTAGCTTTGTGTAACATTACCTTTAGCGACTTTTTGCATTTAAATCAAGATGGAAGTTAACTGATTAATAGAAAGATGGTCACATGAACTTCACCTCTAGCAGATAAACCGAGGAATTTATTTACAGGGGTACACTTGCCCACATTGCCTCTCTACTGTATGACTTCTCAGAGTTGTTCAACTTAATTCTCAAGTTATTGAGCACCAATTCAATTCTCAATACAATCTAATTAGTTATTGAGCACCACTCAATTCTCAAATTGTTCAAGCACCAATTCAACACAATTTAATCTCAAATTGAGCATTAATTCTCTGCTCAAGTTCTTGAGCACCAACTCAATTCTCAAATTGTTGAGCACCAACTCAACCAATAGCACAAGTACCATTTCTTAATCATAGCACCAACTTCAATTAAGTTCCTGTATTCGCTGAAACACCAATTTCAACAAGTCGCACCAACCACTATTTCTTAATCAAAGCACCAACTTTAGTTGAGGTTCATACATTTTATAATATCAAATCCATGGAAAAAACAACTATTAAATTCATAGCAACAACAACAAAATAATCTACTGTTTTTCTAGTGGCACCAACAACTTCAGTAACATAAAAGTCTCATCTAGGGTGCAATCTATAATATCCAACCTTAGAATAGAAATATGTAGCAAAACAGTACGGGCTCCAGGGGTTTGATTTGGACATATGAATGACAATTCCTAAACCCATATAATCATACATCTAAAACAATGGAATGGGTTGTTATTGAAGCAGGTCAAGCCTTATTGGACACCTTGTATCAGGACCTGCTCCATTCTCATGAGGGGACGTCTTCCAGGTGTTCATGGTCGTGATATTTTGGCACAGATCCAAGCATTGGTGGAGGAGCAAATTCAACAAGCAAAGATGAAGGCAGGTCTGCAATGGTTTCGTGATGGAGACCATTGTATTGGGGCTTCTTTTCCCGTCTTGGCTAAGAGCGTCGCATGTCATCGACCATGTCCTCATTGCTTTTACTTAGAATGGTTCGGTGCTAACAGGCGGCTGAACTCAAGCAACATCTGCATAACCACTTCGTGACGTTTTTTTTGAGAAACACCTTCCCTTTCAATCAGAAATCACGAGATGCTATTTTTGTCTAGGTTTCCCCATCATCTACGGTGAGCGGGGCCAGCGAGTCAATAGAAGAGGCGGCTATGACGATTGATGATTTAAGTTCGGTAGTCTTTGAACTGAAAAGAGGCAAATGCCGAGGTTTGGATGGTTTGCCAATCGAAGTTCTTCGGGGAGTATTAGGAATAGCTGGAGCTAGATGTGTTTGATGCTTTTCTGCGACTTCGACGGTCCTTTTGTATAGAATTCTAAACAGTGCCATCTCACTCATCCAAAGGTCAACGATCCTCAGACTATTTCAGACTGGCCCATCACCTTATTGTCATCCGTATATAAGATCTTAGCGCCAAGACTTTTGCGGATAAAGGACATCTTGGCGTAATCCATCTCAACAACCCGGTCAGTTTTTTCCAAAGCGGTGCATTTTGAACAATATTGTTGCTGCCTTCTTAGGGAATTTATTGGGCACGTAAGCAAAACTTTCGCTTGTATACCTTAAGCTTTTGATTTCACAAAGGCGTATGACGATTGTTTGGGAATTCATGGCCGATGTTTAAGAAGGATTTGGGGAACAAATTTCACATCGGATATTATGAAGCTGCATATCTCGCCGCAATTTGTTATGTTTCATGGTGAGCCGCCGATGCCTTTTCACTTTCGGTGGTATTCAGCCGGGGATGCCCTTTAGCACCATTACTTTTCACAATTATTGCGGAGGCTTTGTCGCATTATTCACCGTTGCAACCCGCGGAGGGGCGTCTCCATGGTCTTGCAATGGAGGGCGGCACACAAGAGGTTTGCAATCAATATCAGGACGATCGTTCCTCTTCCTAATCGCCAATCTTTGAGAATCTTGTTGCTGCCAAAATGCTCTTAGATACTTTTCACCGGGCTTTCTGGTGTCCTTGTGGGGTGGTGAAATGTACAACTTTGTGGACATTGGATAATCCGGCTCGGCATGTGTTCCACGATTATCCATGGAAATTACTTGTGCATGGACAAGCCATCAAGTTGTTGGGGATTCCGGTTGGCATCCATGTTACTATGGCGCTGCATGGGAGGAGATCATTAGGGTTTGGAGAAGCACTTGTTCTAGTGGTCCCTTTGCTAAGTTGTCTCTTGGTCGTCGACATAGTGGCCAAGTCGGGTCCTTAGTGGTACCCATGTTTATATGGCATCCTTACTGCTAGGCCCACAGATCAAAGTGTAGTTCGGAACTTTATTTGGCGGGGTACTGAGGAAGGTGTTGTGGTTAAGGTGGCTTGGTCGAAGTGCATCCTTCCCAAATGGGCGTGTGGTGCAGCTATGATGAACTTCTTATTGTAGAGCAAAGTGCTTATTTCAAAGTTCATTTGGAGACTCTGAATGGTGAGAATGACTCTCTGGTTCCGCCTTCTTAGACAAGCTCTTGGTCAATATATCCCTCTAGGCAAGAAGGACTGTCAAACCAGTCCCACCTTGGGCTTTCAGGAGACTGCGGCCTTTTCAAGTGCTTCTCCATTTTTGCATGGCTTGTTGACAAACATGGGGCGGTCGGTCGACATCTTTTGGCCATGCCCCTCTATCCATACCCTATTGGAGACTCCATGGTGGTGGGCGGGATAGGTTACGCATCTGAAATCTAAATTCCGGCGTATAAAGTTAAAAAGTACGTATTTTTAAAGAAAAAAAAAAAACATATTTTACATATTTCTTAGTAATTAAGGAGAGATGCTTGAAGTTTTTTAGCATCGCGCGAAGCATGTAAAAAACCACGTGCAGCGGAAAAAAAAAAATTCCCTTTTTTTGGCGTTCGCATAGCCGAAACCTTCCATTCGCAGACGGCGAAAAACTTTTAAACGTGTGCGTGAAGTTTCAGCGGACGCTGTTTTCAATGAAAAAAAAAAAAAGTAAAAAATTTGCTACCGGGCTTTATCTTTGTTTACCTCAGTCACCGCGGTTATAAGTTCGCATCTGCGAAATTCAAATTTCAAGTCGTCTGTGACTTGAAGGTTTTTTTTTTTTTTTTCACAGTCTGTGAAACGCAAAAGGTTCGGTCTGTATGAAAAAAAAAAAAGTGCGTCTGGCGAAAATCTTGACCCAGGAAAAAAAAATTTGGCCATATTTTATAGTTTTATCGACAAATATAAAACCGTATCATACAATTCATAAGTATTCCATATAAAGCGTACAAACGTATTGAACCTATCCACGGTGGTGGGCACCACCGCCTCCAAACCAATCAACACCTCCATTGGCGTGCTCGGTTCATGCCATGGGGTATCATAAAAAATATTCACAAAGGCAAGTACTTTGTCGGATCGAGATATCGCCTTCCTTTAGCACCACGGCCCCTCCGGTTCTTGGGATGGGTGGCACCCTCACGTGTTTCCAGCCCACTTTGTGTCGTACATGGCGATAGCTTTAGGATAGGTTGCTCCACCCTAAAGTCTACGTAATGTGGTGGCGGGGTTATCCACCAGTGCACTGGGTTAATGCCTTCAAACATCGCTATGATCCTCGTGATATCTTGGTATGCCCCTCTACATCTTTCGGACGTCGAGACTCTTGAGCATTGTCTCTTTGATTGTCCTGAGGTTCAACCAGCATGGTACTGGCTACAAGGTTTGTTTAACAGTACATTGGACTGCCGATGCATTCTCTTGGCGTCCTATCCTAACGCATGGCCACCAACTAAACAAAGGGCATTCCATCTTGGTTCCAGTTGGCTCCTATGGTCGATATGGGAGTCGTAAGACACCACATCTTCGGGGCATTAATTCTTCTGCGCGTCGTGTTATTAGCATGGTGGCCCGGAAAAAGATATTGACAGCCTACGAGTGTTCCTCCCTTGAATTAGAAATCTGGATTCAGTATCTTCGAATTGATTCTTATCATTAGTCTCCTATTCTGGAGTAATACATTGTTCTCCAGGCTCGTGCTCCTGTGGCATTCTTTTGTGCTTACAAAGTTAGATGAGACATGTAAATTTTGTACTTTTTATCTGATTAATAAACTTTTTGGCTTTCATCCTTCAAAAAAAAAAAAGAGAGAGAGAGAGAGAAAAAAAGGAAAAACTAGCAGTAGGGCAGACTTGGGGCAAAGGGTAGGATGGTTGTAGTTTGAGCCATGCACTTAAATCTATGAAGCATGAAGTGCGTTCTCTAGTGCCACATCTTTCTATAACATTAAATCCTAAGTGCGTTCTCTAGTGGCACCCGGGGGTTTCACCTTTTTGTACACGTATGACCCAAGTGTGTGATTGGATAGGGGTTTTTTCAAACTTGAAACATCCGTATACGAACTGGTCACTCATACGGCTTGGCCCCATTCTTCCGGTAGGTGGTCGAGAAGGGGGAGTTGGGCGGGAAGCGCCAATCCGTCTCATACGTTAGGCCTCCGGCTCCTGTTCTAAATCTTCTCATCTGCCATCTATTACATCTATTATGTACATTACATGTTCTTGCCATTTGGATTACGTCTTTTGCTATCTGGAATTCCTTACAGGGCGATGGTGGCATTGGCAGGTCGTCGCTCTTCAGGCCGGAGCTTCATGTAAGTTTTTTTTCCTTTAGGGTTGATTCTTTCAAGTTTTTTGCCTTTGCCTTCTCTTAACCGTGTATTTTTACAGGCACGAAATAGAAGGAAGACATTTTCTTTCAAAACTGCAGAGCGTTAAGGAGCAAGCAGCGTTCTGAAATCTAGAAACATTGTAAGCATAACAGGAGGAGTAAGTATGCTATGTTCTTTCCTTTCCAGCGATAGAGTTAACGGATCTGGACCAAGACAGAGTCTATTTGTGTGGCAATACATATTATTGCATTATTGCAGCTCAACATTTTCCTCGGATCCAAGGGCATCATGATGAGACCAATATTGTAATACTTGCTGGAACATCCACTTCAAATGTCTCTTTATCTGATAAGTAGAGAACATCATGCATTAGATATTTTTGTATACCTAGATGTGCTAGGCATAAAGCAAATATTTGCAGGCCTTGCCAAACTCAAGTTTTTATTCTAACCTACTTGCAAATGTTACAACAGATCTTCCCCTGTCGTAGCAAAGTTTTGAGCAAGATGTTTGGTATGTTTAGTTCATCTTCCTTTTCCCCCATCAAAACTCTTCCTTTGTATACAAACGAGTTGTCTCTTCATTGCTGGAGTAATTGGTTTCACGCTGCTATCTCTAAGACTCTACATTCTAGATTGTTTATCCCTTCATTTTCTAAAACAGGAATGACATTTAATGTTAATTCTAGAACTACTACGGAAAAACACAGACAATAATGCTGAAGAAGAGGCAGAAAAAACAACATAGTAAGCTTGACGAGAATAATCAAAACTAAAAGTTGTCCGTTCATGGGCATCTCCTTGATAACCAAAACAAGTACATACTGATAGCAAGCTAGTGAAACCATTATGGTTGGGATTAAAAAACCTCGCCCTTTCGGGCTTTCGAGGAAAAACCCTGACAATAATGGGATCACTAACCAATGCTAGGTCCAAAAACATAATAGATCTTGTACCCTCATGCTGACTAGCCTTATTGGGTGAACATACATCACAGCAATGAAGTTGCCAAAACGAAACATGTTTGAATTGTCTTCTCCATTGATCTTCATCTTGTGCTTCGAATCCAAAGCTCACTTCCAAACAGCCACGCTAAACTCTGCATACACAAGAAAGACGAACCAAAAGCCACCAAGGCCATCCAGGCACGAAGGCCTCCAACCAGGCACTAGGGCCTCCCACCAGGCACAAAAGCCTCAACCAGGCACAAAAGCCTCAACCAGGCACACAGGCCTCAACCAGGCACAAAGGCCCCAACCAGGCACTAGGCCTCCAACTAGGCACAAGGCCTCCAACAAAGTGTTAGTTTACAAACAAGTTATAAAAGCAGGAGAAGGGTGGGGGGGTGGGCCAAAACGTACAAAGGAGAAAGGGGAGATGTGAATGAGAGCTGATAAGGAAGCAAGGAACGAAAAAGGACTTAGATAATGTGCTAGATGGGGAAAGAACAAAAACTAACTGCTAACTACCTTCGTATTTCTAGAACTTTGTTTTCCTTCTATTCGGTGAAACGAAGGAAAACATCATTTGATGATTCCACTACAGTAACGTGTTGTAGAGCATATTTTCTCCATCTATTGATCCTTTGCCTGGCATATTTCCTTCCATATTTTCTATGTACCATGTCATTCCATGTCTTTTCTGCTCACATTGCGCTTACATATTAGAAACTGTAAATAAATTTTGAAATGTAGATGATGTTTCTGCACAAGAGCAAGGTTTTTAATTCTTTGTTTTGTTTTCCCAGTCATCAATGTATGAGATAACAAGTTCACTTATTTGACCACATTCGAGGCATGGTTATTATTTTAGCATAGTTATATTTATCACCTGGTTAACCATCTCTTTCTTTGCTGCAAGTATAACAGATTGAGGTTCTTTTGTGCATTTCGTGCAGCAGACATGGCGGCCCCAAAACCCAGGCTTTAGGTTTACTACTTTGAAGTGCATGTTTAACAAGCAATCAGTTTCTGGCGTGCATTTTGGAAAATTCAAAGTTTTGAGGTTCCAATGCAAGCAGATTTCCGGAGGGAGGTTGTGCAATTTCGTTTCCAGAGGTACTTTGTGCATTTTATTTCATCCCGTTCTCTGATGTCTTTTATCTTTCTAATCCACGGCAGCATGTGTTGTCAGCAGCGTCAGCATCACGAACGTTGAAGGTTCCAATTTTTGCAAATGAATCTACAAGATGATATTCTAAGCAGCATTAGGTTCATGCATAAGTATCTTCTGCCCCGTCCTCTAAGTGTTTTATGTTTATAGAGAGATTTAACATCAAGAATTTTTGTATCCTTTCTCTTTCAATTTTGTATCCTTTCAGTTGCTTAATTCTGCTGCCAGCCTGCTAATAATGTTTAATACCCTTTATTTCTTAACATCATGTATTATATTATACATGTATAATTACCATGATGTATTGTCCTTACCATGTATTATTCTTATTATGATGTGTTGTCCTTACCATGTATTGTTGAGCTATTGTTCTTACATAATGTATTGTCCTTAGCATGTATTGTCCCCTCAGATTGTCCTTATAAGGGCCCTTAAATACTTGTTCATAAGAACACATAAACAAGGGCTCCTTAGAAGTAACCTTGTAATGTCGCATGCATGGGATTGATGAACTAGAGAAATATTGTGAAATTTTTTTCTTTCTTTAAATACTATTTGCACAAACTCAAGCACAAGCACAAACTCAAGTACAAGATCGGGTAGGGGTATGTAAAAATTAGGATAGTTCGAAAGTACATCTACGGAAGGGGGCTTGGAAACTGGCTTTTCCTATTTACGTATGTAGGGGTTTTCCACCTCCAAAAAGTCGTATACAGGGGTTTTTTGTTGACCCCTTGCGCACAGATGTGGTATCCCCATATGCCTTGGTGAAAACCGCGGGTAGTGGCACATCTTTCAATAACATTAAAGCCAAAATAAGAACATAAATTGTGCACGATTTTGTTGGTTTTGTTCTTGACCATCCAATTTAGGTAAAATTTTAAAAATGCTCTTATATTTTAGGGTATTAGTAAAAATGCCCTAGTATTTGTAGAAATTGTAGAATTGCCCTTATTACTACGATATTGCTTTAAAAGATGATATAGAGTTGCCATTTGAGAGCTTCATCATCTAATAAAGGCAAACGAAGACAACACAGGTCAATCCTTAGCACTCCTTCCTTTTGTGATCGAAGCTCGGAAAGAACGCAAAGCCAAACATTAGCTTTTCCTATGAATATCAAGCAATCAGAGACTCTGACGAAGATCTACTGCAAAATCTTATGCCCATATCTGTTCGTTTCCAAGCCATCATAGATGGAAGGACATTTTCCACATCAAACAACAGGTGTTGGTGGCGAATAGATGTTCAGCTCTATTCAGCATCTCATAAACTCTCAAACGGCTTCTTGAAGTTTTCAAAGAACAAAATTGTAAGCACAAATTTGGAGCAAGCAATCGAAGCAATTTGTTTTGCAACTTGGCTTCACAAACGAGTTCTTTAAACCAAGGGCTTTTCAAATGGAGTCAGATGATTTCTTTAGACCAAGTAAGCTTTTCAAATATTTTGGATCTGCAAGATATAGTGGAGTTAGATCAAATGAGCGTCGAGGAATTGGTGACGTCGAAACTGGGGCGTTCTGCTTAGGGGCAGTTTCGCAATTTCTAGAAACTAGTTATGGATCCCGGCGTTGCCGGGCATAAATACAATTATGTTGTAGAATTATATGAATATGTAGAGCTGTCAATCATGCTTGTTTTAAATTATTGTCCAAGTTAGTTGTTTAATACTCAAAAGAGATTTGGAGCGTGAAAATTGGCATTTGAAAATTGTGGAAGTAACATTGAAGCATAAAATTTGCATTCCTACCAAATGTATTTGATATATAAAAATTTGGGCATTTCACCGCACGACTGGCTTAAAACTTCCAATGTACTCGTGTTTTAACATGCCCAGAATGTTCCTTTTTTTTCATAATTTGTTAAATCTGGATCTACATTTGCTATACAGTACACCAAGTGTCGTCTTAAATTACTATTCAGTTAAATAATACACAATAATTGCCCTTCAGCATGTTTTCTGTGGTTATATGTTGAAAACTATCCACAATGTTATCTTTGAATGGCTGGCCAACATGAAATATCCATTGCACAAAAGGTCGATATCCACGTTGCAAAGCATCCTAATAAATTATCCATGTCTGTAGGCATATTGCATGTTTCTACCTTGGTTCGGGAAATTTTCTAGGGTTAACCAGCACCATTCCGACAGTCCCATACCTACTCCGGCAGGCTCCAACACAGAGGCATCGATTCATCCGGAACTACCAAGAAAATCTCTAATTTTCAGCCGGATCTCTTCCTACGATTTCAAATTTGTCCAGCTAAATCTGGATTTTGTCCAGCAGGTTACAAGGGTTCCGGGGAACTTCCCGAACCAAGGTTTCTACTCTTGAGACATGGTGGATATGGCGATTGAATTGTAATACCTGATCTTAATATAAATGAGAATGCAATCAAATGGATAATACGTACCGCCAGGATGTGCCATTATGCCATCTCCAAATAAGTCTTATAGTACATGTAGCTTTGTGTAACACTACCTTTAGCAGGTTTTGCAACTAAACCAAGACGGAAGTTAACTGATTAATAGAAAGATGGTCACATGAATGTCACCTCTAGCAGATAAACCGAGAAAAGTATTTATAGGGGTTCGCGTTGCCTCTCCTACTGTATGACTTCTCAGAGTTGTTCAACAACTTAATTCTCAAGTTATTGAGCACCAATTCAATTCTCAAATTGTTCAAGACCAACTCAATACAATTTAATCATTTATTGAGCGCCAACTCAATTCTCAAATTGTTCAAGCACCAACTCAACACAATTTAGTCTCAAATTAAGCATTAATTCTCTGCTCGAGTTCTTGAGCACCAACTCAATTCTCGAATTGTTGAGCGTCAACTCAACCAATAGTTCAAGTACCATTTCTTAATCAAAGCACCAACTTCAATTAAGTTCATATATTCACTGCAGCACCAATTTCAACAAGTCACATCAACCATTATTTCTTGATCAAAGCATCAACTTCAATTGAGGTTCATACATTTTATAATATCAAATCCATGGAAAAAACAACTATTAAATTCATGGCAACAACAATAAAATAATCTACAGTTTTTCTAGTGGCACCAACAACTTTAGTAACATAAGAGTCTCATCTAGGGTGCAATCTATAATATCCAAGATTAGAATAGAAATATGTAGCAAAATAGTAGGGGCTCCAAAGCGGTTTGATGTGGACATATGAATGACAATTCCTAAACCATATAACCATACATATAAAACAATTGAATGGGTTGTTATTGAAACAAACAAGGTGCAAAGCACTGTGGATTGCCCCCAAAATGCTATTATGAATAAAGCTTTATAAATGTATATTCGCAGTGATGCGCCGAGCTACCCAAGACTGCTCGGCCTCGACATTTTAGCGGCTCTTTCTGAATCTTCTAGCATTCATATCGCCATGTCATATTGAAGGCCACATAGCATAAAATAGAAGAATCTAGCACATATATATAAGCAACTTCAACACATATGCTAGATGATGCCATTATAAACATGTTGCATGATTCCATAACAAACGTACAAAAATGATGCATTACTAAGTTTGCATAAGAAATTCATAAGGTATGATGATGCCCTCAAATAGCGATTAGCATATTTAAATACCTATTTACAACATTTTAAACTCCAAATCAATTTTCATGGTGAATTCTTACTTCACTACATGGTGCTCATGGCATCTCCTGGAAAAATATCCATGTATATCCACACTCTGTGGTGACACATGAACCGTAACCCATTATAAACCGTTTCTGATATTTGTGATGATACATGAACCGTAAGCTCATTATGAACCCTTCCAAACCCAATCTCCTTTTCAACAAAGCATGATGCATGATGTTGTAGAAAAGAAAAATGGATGGAATAGCAACGAAGGGCAAATTGCACATCTCAGAGATACTCAAGCATTCATTCACAATTTACTTGGAGGAAAGATGTGCTTCTAATATATGGTATTTTAATGTATGTGACTTGATGTTTTAAGCCTGACTTAGCATCATGAGTAATTTGTCAAAGACGACTAAATGCAAGTATGATTACTCAGTTTTTTCTTGAGCGTTTGGCGAAGAGTGTGTGGCTTCTACACAGATTGGCATTTTTTGTGCATCCAAATACTGGTACATTGGGTGGTGCTTTCAGAGTGACAGATTGGCATTTTTTGTGCATCCAAATACTGGTACATTGGGTGGTGCTTTCAGAGTGACCCCTGATGCGAGAAACGAAACCATCCGTTCAAAGTTAGAATGGCTCATAGGTTCAATCGAAGAAGCTAAGCGTCTTTTAGAGAGAGATTATTCGTAGAAATGGCAGAGGCAAGCACATTACCCCTTTGTATAGAGAAGAAAACCATGCATTTCTTTTTCTTGAAGTTTGTGTTACACCATGAGAAGCTTCATCATCTTAGCATCATCCAAGCCTTGAATATTAATATATGAAGAATGTAACTCTCAAGTAGCTTTTTTATGCAACATTACATTTTCTATGTCTTATGCCATTACTTTTGATGTCTCTTTCGCCTTTGTATTTTATCGCCCTTAATGAGAATTACAGGAGAAGGTTGCATGTTTGCTACAACATATTCAATATGACATCAAGAAAATATGCACCTGCACCAGTTCATGCAGGTTATTCTTTATTTCGTCCCTCATTTCGTCCTTCGAACTTTGGAATATGCACATCCAATGTAGGCCTAAAAAAAAAATCAAATCAGCTAAGCAATGGAAGAAGTACTTGCTGTAACAAATATATGTTGGATATTGCTCCATGAATCAAGATATTATGGAGTCAAGACCTCTGCTTCTTGATTTGCAGGCCTCATAGCAACGTTTTTAATTTGCAATCATCTGTGTCTCGTTGCATGCATCAATATTTGGGCCAAGCTCAACCATACGATCTATGGCATGCTGCCTTGTTCTTTAAAACCATAAGTTTACATGACCAAGCATTATTGTCCATATCAATATGAACTTGAGAGGAAGTAGCAGCTAGAGAAGTAAATTTTGTTTCTGGAGGCAACTCATCCCTCTGAATATGTCTATGGAAACAATTATGAAAGGTGCTTCCTACATTCATGGATGATAGATGAGAAATACACAAGTGGATTGCCATTGCATATTTGATGTAAAATATGCATAAATGTCAGATGCATTATCCAAAAGTTTCAACTTAGGTTCACCAGAACTTCAAGGCATTTCCTGCAAAATATAGAATATGATAAATGCCACTGGCTGACCAACCTGTGCATAAGCACCATTAGACCATGCAGTACACAACAGTAGCTGTTTTTATTGAGTATGTGTGAAAGGAAACCAAACATCAGTACAATGCTATGGCATGCAATGCTGAGAACAATGTAATTGCATACAACAACTGAGTCTAGACCATCATGGGCCATCAAGAACGAACATGTATAGAGTTTTAAGAGAGTAACTTGATGCTGAGGTGTACGACTACCCTGCTCCTTCGTGATCTCTACAAGCATAAAGCTTGAAACCATGATTGTTTTGAAGCTAAAACCTGTATTTGTGCAAACTGATACAAAAGAGGCAGATTAAGCAAACATAATAAAAGAGAGAAAATAGTAAAAGGGTCTAGGATGCTTGAGCAGCAAAGAAGGGAGAAGCATATCAGGGGCCAATTTTAACACCCACAGCTGCGCTAACGGAGCTAGATCCATAGCTGCCATAATGGAGCTAGTTCCTCTCTTGCTAATTAGAAAGCACCCATTTTTTAATTTAATGATATTCGAAAGAAGAACTTCTGTTGCTTGAGAAAGCCATAACTTTTGGACTATGGTTCTACCTGCTCCAGCAATTCTCACGTTCCACATCACTTAAAAAGAAAGGACACCAGAACTACAGTAGAAGTGAAAGGACACTCCAAAGGAGCAGATTTTTTACTGTCCTAGGCAGACCCGTTACGATGTAAATGGTGGAATCTTAACGAAAATGAAAATTGTTGAAACCCTTCTATGGGCTGTAAAGTAGAAAATCAGATGCATAATGAATAAAAAAGAAGGATCTACCTGCTCTCGTGATTCAACCTCTGTATTGCAATATTTATTGGTTTTTCCAATCCAAAGTCTGATCCTTTTGTCATTCCTTTTTGCCTAAACAACATCAAACCCTGTTAATCAGAGAAGACCCATTAGAACAATCCTCGTCATAGAATACCTCATATTTTCATTCCGATCCAGAGAAGGGAGCAGAGGGAAGAATGGCTCATGCTCTCTACCATACCGACAGGCAGCTCAAAGTCCGTCTCTTATCTTGCACTGCAGTGCATATAGCATTTGCATCAATGTTAACACAGCAAATAAGAGATTTGTAAACCTTTGGATACATACCTGACGACCTATGTAAAACGGCTCTAAAAGCCCATGCTGGAGCCTTGTCAGAATAACCGGAAATATGCATGCAGATATTTATACCACAAATTTCACCATATATCTGAAGGTATTTTAGCTACCATCTGATCCGGTCACCACGTCGCCGAATGTGCAGAATGGTATAGAAACAACAGGTAAGAAGGAATAGATGCAACAGAGAATAGGATATAATAGATTTGAAACAATATCAGGTGATAAAAAATAGGGTTTGCTACCTGGCGTAAAACTGGCTCGTTCCTCCAACAAATGCAATTCGAAGCCTCTGCTCAAACCAAGGATGAAGCCCATTTGAAGAAGACATGCGCCCAAGATTTCCCCTGCAAGGAAGCCTCCAGCTTTTGAGTTGTTCAAAGGAAAAAAAAATGCTCGACGTTGCATGTTTACCTGTCAGAAATTCTCAATCCGCCAGAAATGCTCGATCTTCAAAGTTTACTTGTAGCCCAGAAATCGAGCATCTCCATCGTCGCCATAGAAACGTTTGCACCAGAGCCGTTTGCTCAGACCGATTTGTTTGCGTTACCCACCGCCGAAGAAAGCAACCACCGTTATAGCATTCCCTCTTACGTAACGCTCGAACGCCGGAAAAGGTAAGAAAACAAAAATCGGCGTAACATTTGCCGGAAAAAGCCAAAGATAAATAAGTAGATAGTTTGTTTTAAAAATAAAAAACCCAAAGATAAATTCTAAAAAAAGGAATCTCTAGCCCAAAGGTTAAAAAAACCAATAGTTTTTCACAAAAAAAAAACGAGTTTCCGATCGCCGGAAAAATAATTTGGCATCCAAAACACGGAAAACCTTAGCGTATATTCATACGCAAAAAAACCAAAAAGTTTTTCACCGCCAGAAAAACAATCAGTAATGACGGCCGTCAGATTATCAGATATACCCCTGATATGCCAGAATATGCCAAAACTGTGACGTTCCAAGTATTTATACAGTATACGTATAAATATATTGAC
Source organism: Isoetes taiwanensis (assembly GCA_021234155.1). Lineage (NCBI taxonomy): Eukaryota > Viridiplantae > Streptophyta > Lycopodiopsida > Isoetales > Isoetaceae > Isoetes > Isoetes taiwanensis. The sequence continues at coordinate 14,805 of JAJEKV010000185.1, read as the reverse complement.
ACGTCACCCAGTATAGATGCACCACCATGGGGCATGTTGACCTAGGGGGTTGCCCACAATGGATGTAATTAGCTATGCTAAATTAATTATAAAGGATAATTACCTAAATACTTGCTATTAAGACACCTAATGGTGGGAGGGCGCCATTTGGCATAACCTGGGTGGCTAGCATGGGGGTTTCTAAACCAAGCCACCAAAGGTAGCGCCACACCCATTTCACCCCAATTTCGACCCAACCAAAGACTGTGAAGCGCCTAAGCCAGAGTTCAGCTTGTCGAACCTCGCCCAATCGCTAAGTCACCTTTAACCGCTGTCGCCACCCCTGCGTAAAGACTATGGAAGCACCCCTTGACAACGGCTTTAGCCGAAACACTGGTCAGTGGTAGCTTAACTTGCAAATTGTAGAATAGTATTTTGGGTGTTCTTGTCTGACTAGCTTTGGTTCGGATTAACCCTTCTTTGGTAACTAGGAATATTGTTCAATTATGAATGATGCTCTCATATGGAATGGTCGATGTCTCTATGAGTTAGTTCAGTAGTTTCCAATAAACAAGGGTTAAAAGGGGGTAGAGGCCTCCGAGCTCAAGTATAGAATGCCCTAGTACTTCCTATAATACCCTACTAGTTTCCTACTGCAGGCACAAGAGCCCACCGGGTCATAGATGCTATGGTCCGGGCTTAGCACCGCATAAGGGACATAGTGGCAAGATGAGGGGTGGGGTCTTGCACGAAAGCACAAGGCTCCCCGAGACTCCTACATGGGGCTGGGCCCGAGTAGCCGGCCACGAAGGCCTGTATGGGTCCGACACTGGTGTAGTGGTGTGACCCGTATGGGGCACCATGCACTTTGAGTAGATTTAGGTGAGTACGCCGGGGCACGGATGCTGGGGGTCGCCGATGCGGCACGATTCTCTAGCTCACCCATGGAACCACCGTGGATCCCCGAAGGGGACGCCTCCTCGACCTGCCTCATCGAACGTGTGTCATGAACCCGGAGTAGGCTCAAAGGGTGATACCTTGAGTCCACGCCTCCCAAGGCTATAGCGAAGCCATAGCGTGAATCACCCATCCGCAAAGTGTGCACAGGAGGGGCGGATGGAGTGGACAACCCTAGCCGATGTTCTATGCCGCCCAACGCCATGCCAAGATTCTGGCCGATCTCCCGAGACCCAAGAATACCGCTCCCCACTAGAGTCCGAGTAGGGGTAGAACTGGTTTTGGGTGTTTTCTTAGTCTTAGATGCATATATTTGATGGATGCGCCACCCTTCGTGGTGGTTATTTATATGTGATTTATGTTGTGCTAACCCTGTATTCATGCTTCCGCGACGAGGCGCCCATCAAGGCGTAATGTAATGACCCTCCGTGTCCTTCACCCGAGCCGCCTCTACATAGACGCCTCGGGTTAGATGGAGGGGTCCCCGCTCATGGCGCCGATGGTCGCCATGGGAGGGAAAGTCCTCGCATGTATACGGCCGGGGTCGATATATATATTTAGGAGCGCACAAGTGGTATCAGAGCCGTGATTTTCGGGTTGTCCCAAATCATAGCATCCGCCAAAACACTAACTCGTAGCACCAGAGTTAGGAAGAGGCTAAGTTAATGTGTTGTTGGTGTAGGTTAAACTAGGAAATTGTAGCCTTAAGAAGGATAGGGCGACCGGAGGGCCCAAGAATTGGAAGAATTGTAAATGTCGCTGGGTAGCTCAAATGATCCGAGAAGGTGCGCCCATTGATCGGGACATACCAAATTACCCTAGAACGGTCGTCTTCCAGCTTAAAATGGACAAGGGCAGCCCGTAAACCAACTCGCCGCTGCTTTTTTTTGTCGCCTTTGGCAAATACGAGAAGAGCCGAATGCCGGGCATACCGACCGGGTCGACAGAGTCAACGCTGGTGGCCGCCAGTCAACTCTAAGCGGGCTTGTTTTCTCGACGACCCCCCGGGCCGAGGCTGAGCACGATAATGCACCGGCGTATACCGGACCAGTGATGCCTTATGATTTACCAGATAATTATTTTATAATAATAAAATTTGGGTAAAGTTAATAGGAAAATTTTAAAATTTTAAAAGTTATCCGCCGCTCAAATTTCTTCTTGTTGTTTGTTTTGCCTTTCACCGCTTTCGACCGTTTCTTCGAGCCGACGCATCGCCATCGCCACTCGACCCGACCTTTGTTTTTCCCCTTGTGCCTAGCGAACCTTTAGCGCCTCCTTTGTTCGCTTCCCTTGCCGCAAGCGCCACGCGGGTTTTCTTGAACCTTAGCGCCGCGAGTATGGCTAACACCACCACGCTGGACCCCTACCCTCACCATAGCAGGTAGATTTACCGGACGCCCGACATGGCCACCGGACCCCGAAGTTGGTCGACATACTTCTAGATGAGCTAGTGAACGTTCGAGAACAACGACAGATTCCTACCCTATCTATCTCCGGAGCCGCTCTTGATCCTGGCCGAACTCCGCCGCCTCCCTTTACACGGGGTCAACAACCCGACATGGTCATGATGTCGGACGTTCTATCCTCCGAATGCGTAAGGCCATACCAAGAGGAGGACATAATGTAAGGAGGCCGATAATATAAGGAACCCCGCCAGGATGATGATAAAAGGGAAATAGAGCGAAGCTGATGAAGAAGACGAGGAAGGGAAGGAATACCTATTTAGGGGATGGACTTGTTGCCATAGATGGCGTGGCAATTGAAATTCCCCCAGAGTTCAATGGCATGAAGGCCCCAGAGCTTCATGTGGGGAGGCCAAATTCGATTTCAGCCTCCGATTATTTAACAACAATCCGTGATTGACATGGCCCGCAGACCCAACCTGCATCACGCCGAGCTTTTCGCCGCAGCAGCGTAACACACGCACGCATTGAAGAAGATCTTAGGAGAGCCCGAGATCCCGGAAGAGGAGGAGAGGATCCGCATGAGAAGGAGGAGAAAGCCCTTAAGAGCAGCCGATCCGCCAGGATGTGGGCATTCTGGGAGTGGGTCGGGCCCAATCCGGACCGAGCATGTAACCTGAAGCATCTGAGGAAGGGATTGGCCCACAAGTCCGGGCAGCCAATATAAGGAGAAATTAAAGACCGCCTGCTTGGTAAGAACGCGAAGCCCACGAAGGCAGCAGCCGGGTGGATCAGTCCCCACCAAATGCCGGGGCCAAGACCGCACTCGCACTAAGTGGGCCGCCACCAACCCTCGCAGACCGCTAACGGAAACCCCACCGACACGACGGGCATCGTAGAGTCTTACGCGGGAGATCCGAAGTTCCGTAAGTCAACCCAACTTCCGATACGGGAAGCTCCCTTCCGCAGGTTGGTCCGGAGATTGCGCAGGGTTCAAGACCCACCTCCGCTTCCGTGACTTTTTGCTATTTTGGCGCCCAAGAGGTCGGCCAAGCCTATTTGGTGGCACTTTTTGGTGACGCCAATCTTTGCGCCGATCCACGCAAAGAGGGTAACCATAATGCCTAAGGACTTAGCCCCTCACCGAGGGATTCTGGGGAGCATCCTTAGCATATTTTGATGGCCTCCGTGATTGTACATATTTTTTTTCCGAATAAATAATAAAAAACTCTTTGTTTAAGTTGAAGTTGTATTGAGAACTTTATATTTTATTTTAAATATGAAAATTGCTGACATCAAAGATAATAATAAAAAGGGGTTTAAAAGGTTTTTTTAGTGGGTACTCCAACTTGTTCTCTTTCATTTTCTTGCTTCCTCCTCCTTTCTAGCGCCATGGCAGTCACGACCTTGCCGCCGGGTACCATGATCGAGAGCAATGGGATCCGCAAGTCCCTTTCGACCTCGGGCTGGTGGCCTTTATATGCTGGCTTAGATCTCCTTTGCCAACATGCAAGGCACCTAGATTACTTGATTTTTGATTTCACAGAGGAGAGATGCTCCTCCTTGGGTATTCCCTCTTTGGGGATCCGGTGAGGAGAGATGCCCTGGGAGACACTCATGCATATGATGTCCTGAAGGAAAGTCTGGATGGGGCAAACACCGCGCTCGCCTCTAGCTATCCTCATGGACCAATACGTTGAGGATGAAACCTTGCCTCAGAGAGAAAGGCAAACCGCCCGAGTCGTCCGAGAGGAAGGGGAAGACGAACACATAGGCATGGGCGACTACCGTTGGAAGCGGGTTTAGCGGAAGAGCTGCCACCAAGACCGTGAGCAAGCCGTAGGCTTGTCGTGGTCGGATGCCCTTCCGCTATTTATCACCAAGGGCAAGAATATCTTCTTGGATGATATTATCCGGACTTATCACATGGTGGCCGGATTTAGGCGAAGCGTAAAGACCACGCGGCTTTATGAGCTTGCGTAGTATTGCATGGATGATTTGATCGACTTCACTTCTATTGAGCTACCTGAGGAGGTGCAAAGCACCGCCTCCAGCCCGCCAGAGACTATCGAACCCGCCGAGACATTGCCACGGGCCGGCTTCTCGCGGATGCGTGAGCCGGGCCTCAGCCCTCACCGATGCTCACGGGCTATGGGACCTCACGCCCCAAACATCAATATGGTTGAGGTTCCCCGGTTCAGATGACGAGGGAGAGGATTTATATCATAATCCCGCCATGTGAAGGAAGAGCAAAGCAGAACTTAAGGAAGAGGAGGTTTCCATGGATTTGGATAAGGAGGTGGCCACATCAGAGACCCCAGAAGGGAAGGTATCGGGCAACCACCTTACCCGCTTTTTTTTTTGTCAGCCTTTCGACACCGGCAAGTCCTTTTATAGCCCCGGATTTAGGTCCGAGGTCAAGCTTCATGGTGGGCCCTCCGCGTTTATTTGTACCACTTTGAACCCTTCTACACTGGGGCGGGCACAAGAAGCTTTTTCCCCTACCGTACATTTATTGAAGGTCTTATGTACTATGCGGCGACGGATCTCGACCATGACTATCAAACTTATTGTTTATTGAGACATTTAGGTCGTGACATCGGTACTTTTTTGGGGATGAGCATGAAGCTCTTTAGATGGCACCCTAGCCCCATTGGCCGTTTTGCCTACCCACCTGAGGTTGCATCCATTGGCCGGCTGCCACCTCAGACCCCCGGGTGACTCTCACGGCGACACCGACCGCCACCACCACCTCCTAGGCCTACGAGTGAAGAGAAGGGACCTAGCTCTTAAATTAATTGTACTACACGATTTTTTGTATTGCGATGATTGTGGAATTTTGGGTTGGCAAATTCTTTAGCCACTTTATAATATGATACATCTCTCTTTTCATCGAGTGTAAAGACTATCATTATGAATACAATTGAGAATTATTCCTTCTATCATGTGTTGCTGGTTATTGAAGTTTGATCTATAACAAAACTATACAACCCTCTACATTCATTTCAATTGTCTTGCAGAAGAGACCCTTTGGGAATATGAGGAGAGGATTACCGACATGGTAAGGAGGGATGACCCCGGGCCGCCAGAGCAAGACTATGGCCAGAGATATGGCGAATATCCCGAACGGGATGAAGGCTATGAGATGGAACCCCCGCCACCAGGAGAACCCTATGATGCTGAAAAAGGGTTGGAGATAGTTAACATCCTTAGGGACAGAGCTTTTGAGGATCTGAAGTTGACCCTGTGCCGTACCTGGGACTATTGGAGTATGAGCAGGCACGAGGCTTTCGAGGACGCCAACGACCACCTGTGGCAACTCTTGCTCTGCGAAGGCTTTTCAACCTTCTCATTGTTAGTCCAACCTGGGAATACCAACCAGTGATTGTCCAAGCCTGGGCACGCTACAAGCTCGTTAGGGTCAGGCGGAGAGTGTTCGCTATTCAATTCGTTGCCCTTTGCTAACCCCTAGGCCGGATCTTTCTAGTTTCGTTTTTTTTTATGATGTTTGTGAGTTTACTCTAGATTCCAGCTTGTATCATGTTATCTTTGTATAATACTCCTCGCACCAACTTTTGGGGGAAACTGTGAATAGGAAAGTTTTTCCTCTTATAATAATAAATTTCCCTTTGTGTTCTCTCTCTACCTCTTTGTTCGTCATGATACAATTTGTAAGAATTTATCTGTTATAAATATGCTTATACCTTTTTTCATGCTTGATTTAGACGGCGCCCCGTAACGCCGCTTTGGCGCATACACCCTCCAACGCCGCAGGATCGACTCCGAACAGAGCTGATGTTAATGAAAAGGCGCTAGGGCGAATTACATGTGCCTACGATTGCATGCCAACCCACCGCAAAGAAACCCAAGAGGATGGGCCGGTTACCTCCGCTGTCGCCAGTCCACCGCGACAACAACCGCCACCACCGAAGCCGCCCCGCCCCAGGGTGCCGAAGCCTCAGCCCAAACGCCGCCGGGCTCCTCCAAGGATAGCGCCACCTCCTCGCAATCGGCTACCTCGCCTCCTCTCAAGGCCGCCTCGCATCGCCTAGTGATCATAAGCCGCCGGACAAGGAGTACCGTGAAACGGTTGACACGCCATAACCAAAGATATGGAAGAACAGTAAAAACCGCCCGCTTTGATGGAAAATCTAGAGGCGCCTAAATGCGTAGTCCCTGCTCGACGAGATGAAGGAGTTTGACGCCCTATGGTATGACGTAAAAGGATACCGGAAGGTTGCCACCACAACCGACAGAGCCGCCTGCATTTGGTGGAAGGGCTATGCTAGAGCCAAACATCCGGACAGAGCAGATGCAACTTCGTGAAGTTTGCCAAGGCTTTTAAGTCGCATTATGTGCCCCCCAGCACACAAATGCCAACAGATCCGCACTTTTATAGGTTAGAACGTAAGGGTATGTCGGCTCAGGCCTACACGGATGAGTTGGCGCGCTTTGGAGATCAGATGTACCGGTATGAATGAGAAAAGGGCGCGGAAGGCTATATTGAAGGATTGGCACCATCCATCAAACGTATGGTTAAGGCCATAGACCAAATCAGTTGTAGAGTATGAGGCTAAAGCATTGAGCCTCGAGGAGGACACACCAAGGAACCAAGATCAGCGTCCGCCTCCTTATTCGCAGCCCACGGTCGCCCACACCTTATAAACCTCGCCACCAAGTCCGGCCCCTCTCGCCAGAACTCTTATGGGCCGCTGTGAAAAGAGGGTCACCTTTAGTGCGCCCGATAAGCGAAGCAATGCCAGAAGGAAGGAAGTTCGAACCTCTTACGCCTATTCCTAAAGAGGCCCGTGAACAGCTCCGCCGAGATAAGGCATGCTACAGTGTGCATGAGGCCGTGACATCATGCGTGAACCCGCCTTATGTCACGCAGACGCCTACCGCCATGGCCGACCTCGATTGGGATGACCTCAAGCAACACAACCCGCCGAGGAGGAGGCTCCCCGACATCTTCTGCGGCGCCTCATATCCTTGCAGCTATAGAAACCCCAAGAATGCCGAGAGTCACCATTGTTATTTCTACCATAGGTCAAGTAGACAAGAAGCCTTTTGTAATTTTATGGATACGGAAGTACACATAATTTTGCTTCCCCTAGGATGGCTCAGGTCTTACAACTTGAAACATTAAGGTCTCGACCAAGGCCTGTCACTCTAGCCAGTGGTAAGGTCAGGCATACTCATGGCCGGCGCATCAACCTTAAGATGCAGTTGCCAGGTGCACCAGTTGCTTTGGGTGCCGAGTTGATGGATATTGGCAAATACGACCTCATTGTTGGTATGGAATTCTTGGCATCTGCAAAAGCCAACATAGACTGCGAGAAGAGGGAAGTTACCTTCAACGCAGCTAATGGAGCCCGATGACTATTAAAGGTGAACCATTCAACCCTATCATGCGCTTATTTCCATCGTGCGCTTAGATAAAGCTATACGCAAGGAAAAGCTCCTTTTGCGTCCATGGAGTCAGATGCTAAACAGAAGCAAGTCATCGATACCTTGCCAGAAGGGATTGCTCGCCTTCTCCGGGATTTTGGTGATCTTTTTCCGGATGAGATCCAGAAGCTTCCTCCTTTTAGAGGGGTGGAATGTGAAATAGCTTTAGAACCAGGTACCAAGCCTACCAGCAAGACCCCTTACCGCATGAGTCCTCCAGAGTTGGCAGAACTTAAGAAACAACTTCAGGAGCTGCTAAACCTAGGTTTCATTCGACCTAGTGTTTCGCCTTTTGGCACCCCTATTCTCTTCGTTAAGAAAAAGGACGGCTCGCTGAGGATGTGTATTGACTACCTAAGCAACTTAACAAGCATACCATCAAGAATCGTTATGCTTTGCCTAGGCGATGACCCTAATGGATCGTTACAAGGGGCTAAGTATTTCTCAAAGATTGATCTACGCTCCGGATACCATCGATAAGGATCAAGGAGGAGGACATCCATAAATTGCTTCGACTAGGTATGGGCATTATGAATTTACAGTTATGCCTTTTTGGATTAACTAATACCCCAAAGAACATTCATGCGACCGATGAATGATGTCTCCGACAATACTTGGATGAATTTGTTGTTATCTTCTTCGATGACATTCTCATCTACAAGAAGACTCTTTGAGGAACATGAGAAACATCTTAGACCGGCCCCGCAAAAGCCGAGACGCCATCAACTCTATGCCAAGTTCTCTAAGTGCAAGTTCGCCCACTCGAAGGTTGATTATTTAGGCCATATCATTTCCAGAGGAAATTGCTACAGACTCCCTAAGATAGAGGGCCGAAGGGAATGGCCTATTCTGTGGAATGTTTCAAGTCCCGAGTTTCTTGGGATTAGCAGGTTACTATCGAAAAATTTGTAAAGGATTTCGCTAAGATTGCAGCTCCTCTTACAAATCTCACAAAGCATGAGAAGGTGAAAAATTGGATGGACCAATCGAAGACGAAAGTTCGCGTAGAAGTTTCCAGCAGTTTTTAAGGATTCCCTAACATCAGCACCGGGTTCTCACATTACCCGATCCTGAGCAGATAAGCTAGTGGCGACAGATGCTAGTAAAATTGCCACCGGTGGGGTCCTAATGCAGAGGGGAAGGTAATTGCCTTTATTCAAAGAAGATGAATGAGACAGAGCAAATGATATCCTACCCATGATCGTGAATTGTTAGCCGTTGTTCGTGCTTTATGGATATGGAGACACTACCTTCTTGGTAGAAGATTCCAATTGGATACCGACCATCAAAGTCTCCAAGTATTTATCCACCCACCGAACCTCAATCTCGACTTCGGAGAAGATGGATGGAATTTCGAGGAGTATGATTTTGAGATTATGTATAAGCCTGGCAAGCACAACGTGGTTGCGGATGCTTTATCACGCCACCCCTTGGTGACCCGAACCCATTGCAACGCCATTTCTACGCTTACCAGTGAGTTTGGCAAACAGATAGAACAGACCTTGGCCACAGATCCGGAGTTCTGTGACATTTGGGAGAGTTTGGCTAAGGAAGCTCGCACGGATGCAGAGCGTGACACTTTCCGTGCCTATAAGAAAGAGGGCAACTTATTATACCACAAGGATAAGTTGTGTGTACCGCAGACTTCAGGAGTACGGAAACTCATTCTTCATGATACACACAATAGCCCTATAGCTGGACACGCAGGATTTATGAAAACCTACTTTAAGATTCGCTCCAGCTATTTCTGGCCTTCTATGAAGAAGGACATTGCCAGATATATCAGGCAGTGTCAGGTATGCCAGCAGACTAAAGCAGAACAGTTAAGAATCCCAGGGGAGCTACAACCTCTGGATGTGCCCAACGCCAAATGGGAAGTGATAACCATGGATTTCATTGTGGGCCTTCCAAGAACTCTCCGGGGATATGATGCCTTGATGGTTGTGGTCGACAAATTGTCGAAAATGGCTCATTTCTTGCCATGTCGTACCACCCGGACACACGACCTTTGATCTTTCGCTCGCTATTTGCCAAGGAAATCTTCAGATTACACGGAATGCCACGAGTAATTGTGTCAGATAGGGATCCCAAATTTGTGAGCGCATTCTGGAAAAATTTCTTTACCACCATTCAGACCAAGCTTGCTATGAGCACTGATATCATCCTCAAACAGATGGCGACAGCCAGGCGGACCAATCGCATTATAGAGGATATGCTAAGAAGTTATGTATGGAGCAAGCAATCACAATCGGCTGACTATATTTATCTGGTCGAGTTTGCTTATAATAGCATGAAGCAGGAATCTTCCAGGATGTCTCCCTTTATGATAAATTATGGTTATCAATGCCTCACTCCAGACACTTGGCATAACCCCGTTTCTAAGGTGGAGGTTTCTCAACAACTCCTCCCCGAAATGCAAGCTTTGGTCGAGGAAGTTGGTTACTTGTTGACGCACGCAATCGTCAAAAGAGTGTAGCTGATAAGCACAGAACCCCACGCATTTTCCAAGTGGGCGAATCAGTTTGGCTTAAGATTAAAGTAAAGCAAGCCAAGCTTAGGATTGGCAACTGTAAAAAGTTGGCCCCCAGATGGGCTGGACCATTCAAGATTATTGAGCGCGTTGGAGAGCAAGCGTATCGCTTAGAATTGCCGCCCCGCTTGAAGATCCACAAGGTCTTTCACGTGAGTCTTCAAACAACACACCGATCCAGAGGGAGGTTTTGGATTCCCCAACCTCCTAGAAATGACGTAAGAGCAACTCGAATAGTGCTCAAGCTCTTCTTGATCGAAGCTTACAAACAAAACCAGAAGGACTCAAATGTTGCAATACTTGGTTAAGTGGAAACACTTACCAGTTGAAGATGCTACGTGGGTGATGAAGATAGACCTTGACAAGCATTATCCGGATTTCATGCGCGAATCTCAAGGCCGCACCATCAACGATGCTATCAACCCCGCCACCGGCGGTAAGCTCAGAAGCTTGATTGCCAGGAGTAGCACCTTAGAGAGGTAGATGCATCGTAAATGATAACAAGTTACCGATGATGAGATCACCTTGTGTTCTAGGACGTGGTGTACTATCAATATTGACCGACCACAACTTGTTGCACCATATAGTTGATAGGCTGCGCTCTTCGCCAGGCTACAATGGGAACTTGACCAATCCCTATGCCGCAAGGAACCGCAAACCATAGACATAATAGGTTCCATGATAGATAGTATGTTCTTTTAATTATTATAAGGGGTGGGTCCTTCAACCCACAATTTCATCATATGTATCGATGGCCGACATATGCGTGCCAAGAAGCGCACGCGTCTCCCGCCCATGCTAGAGGGTTACTGATGACCCGAACTCTTCAGTTTTGTTTTGTCTTCATGTTTTGTTTATTGTCCACTGATGTTGATATTCGATTTCGATCCTTAAACCGCTTTTGATTATGATAATCATGTTGAATGCAACTACAGTTGCTTGAAATGTTTTGCAAACTTTAAAGTTGAATATATGTATTACTTTTCGGAAAAAATAACTGATTACCTTCCTTCATAATATATTTCTTTGTACATTTCTAACTAACCCCCAATGCTGAGGACAGCATTAATTCTAAGGAGGGGAGAATGTGACGCTCCAAGTATTTATACTAAGATATGTATAAATATATTGACATCGCCACCAAAGATAGATGCACCACCATGGGGCATGTTGACCTAGGGGGTTGCCCACAATGGATTTAATTAGCTATGCTAAATTAATTATAAAGGATAATTACCTAAATACTTGCTATTAAGACACCTAATGGTGGGAGGGCGCCATTTGGCATAACCTGGGTGGCTAGCATGGGGGTTTCTAAACCAAGCCACCAAAGGTAGCGCCACACCCATTTCACCCCAATTTCGACCCAACCAGCACCAGGAAAGCTAAAGGCTTCCGAGCCCATTCTTTGATCCCTCGCATAATCGCCAAGTCACCCTTTAACCGTTGTCGCCACCCCAGATAAAGCACTATGGAAGCACCCTTGACAAACGGCTTTAGGCCAAAAACCAAGGGTCGCTGGTAGCTTAACTTGCAAATTGTAGAATAGTATTTTGGGTGTTCTTGTCTGACTAGCTTTGGTTCGGATTAACCCTTCTTTGGTAACTAGGAATATTGTTCAATTATGAATGATGCTCTGTTATGGAATGGTCGATGTCTCTATGAGTTAGTTCAGTAGTTTCAGGTAAACAAGGGGTTAAAAGGGGGTAGAGGCCTCACGAGGCTCAAGTATAGAATGCTCTAGTACTTCACCTTAATACCCTACAGTTTAGGCTGTGCACAGAGCCCACGGGTCATAGATGCTATAGTGCGGCAGCGCCGGACAAGGGGACACGGTGGCAAGATGAGGGGTGGGGTCTTGCGGCATACAAGGCTCTGAGACTCCTCGGTGGGCTGGGCCTGATGGCCAGGTCCACGTGAGGCGGGGTATGGGTCTGACACTCCACAGGTGTAGTGGTGTGACCCGTATGGGGCACCATGCACTGAGTAGATTTAGGGTGGTCACGTCCGGAATGCAGTCTCGAAGTGGTCAGTCATGCGCGTCTCCTAAGCTCACCATGGAACCACCCGTGGATCCCCGAAGGGGCGCTTCCCCGGACCACCCTCACATCGGACAGTGTCATGAACACAGGTAGGCTCAAAGGGGTGATACCTTGAGTCTCGTCTCCTAAGGCTATAGCGGAGAAGTAGCGTGAATCGCACCCATCTCGCCAAAGTGTGCACAGGAGGGGGATGGAGTGGACAACCCTACCCGATGTTCTATGCGCCCAATGCCATTACGAATTCCCCAGTATGCGATCTCCCGAGACCGGCTACCGTTAACCACTAGAGTCCGGGGGTAGAATCTGGGTTTTGGGTGTTTTCTTAGTCTTAGATGCATATTCTTTGCCGTCGGTATTTGGATGGATGCGCCACCCTTCGTGGTGAGTTATTTATATGTGATTTATGTTGTGTGTACTTCTAACCCTTGTATTCGTAAGCTTCACGGCGTGGGTGCCCACATCGGCGTGGGCGAATGACACCCTCAGTGTGTCCTTCACTGGCGTCTCTACATAGGCGGCTCGGGGTTAGATGGAGGAGCCCCACGCTCATGGCGATGTGCATGCACATGGGAGGAAATCCCCATATATCACAGTAGGGGGTCGATATATTCGAGGCGTTACAAAAACCAACCCTCCTAACGAATTGCCCCCATAGCAGGGGCAATCCAAAAGAGAGAGCAAAACAAAAAAGAGAAAACTAGCGAAGACGGCAGTTTGGGGCAAAGGGGTAGGATGGTTGTAGTTTGAGCCATGCTTAAATCTATGAAGCATGAAGAGAAGCTTGAACAAACACAAGTACATCTCCTTGTAGACACAAAATAGAATCTGGAAGCTTGCACATTCTTTAGTTCATAAATGTATAAGTTTGTAAGTTCATATCCAGAGGAACAAGATTTTTTGGAGCGATTTGAGTTATGAATTATCTCTTTAGGTGTATGTAATGTAATTTGGAAAGCATTAAAAAAGCCTAGGAACAACGACTTCTTTTTAGATCAATTTTTGTTGCATCATGCAAAGAGGAGGTATGGCTATTTCACCATTAGCATCTATTAATTTGGGTGTCAATATTAGTCATGCATGGTTAGTAGATATTAAATAATCATATGTGGTTAGAAGATTAGAAGATATAAAGAAACTAAATTGCATTTACAATAAAGGTGCCTATACTAAGACATGAAAAAACAATTTGAAAAATTTTATGACTCACTTGCATCAACAAACATCTTTTTTGAGCTCATTCTTTGGACACAATAATAGTCCATAGACTATACATAAAAAAAAAAAAAACAAAAATTTCATATATTTCATTATGTAACCCAAGTTAAAACATGGATAATTTTAACTAGACTCGAAATGGAGAAATTAATTCAATGTAACATAACATTTGAATATGCAATGCATGTCATGATGTGCTTATAAATACTTACATGACTAATGGAACCCTCAATAACAAATCCACTTCAATTAGGGTTTTTATACAGATCAGAACGCAGCCTCCTACGATGCAAGGCATTAGTCGTGGACGTGTGGTGGCATTTATGTGTGCGGGTTATGCGTGTTGCAAACATAACCAATGCATTTAAGGCAATATCTATTTAGGTGCAATAAACACATATTGGCGGGGAAACAAACTTTCACCTTAAATTGTACACATAATCTGATTCGAACAAATTAAATCATAAACAAAATAAAATACAAATACAAAAATATTTTAGTGCAAAATAGAGGTTATGTCCGGTCGACTCAATGGATCCACATCATGAAGAACTGTCCCAAAGAACTCTAGGAACGTCTGTTATTAATGAAGCTCATTTCTTGTCGAGGGGTATAAAGCTCCTCCCGTGCGGCCTATAGTGGCGAACATGAATGTGTAAACATGTGTACGATATCATGTCCCATATCACACGACCAGGTCTACCAACAACAATGTTATGCTTGGTTACTCTAAAGAAGTAAGGGTTATCATCAATGCATAGGATCAAGAGGTCTTCTTGTGATCTAACATGGAATTTACTTAGAGCTAGGATGGAATATTGTAATGGTTGGGGACATTGATTTGGGAAAATTCCATAAAAATCTGCCGTTTTCAACTGCGGAATTAATAATGCTAGATGAGAATAAGATATATCATGTTACCAAGAGAATCATCTAGCCTAAAGCAAGTGTTTTGAAAACAACTCTACAACCATTACAGTTACCACAATTACCAAGACACCCTTCATTTGAGGTCTATTTTTGAAAATTTCCTTCAGTGGAACTACCATCACAAAAGTAAGAACCCTAAAAAGTATAGCTCTAGATTTGACCATCGATTTTTAAGCAATAATGTGAGGATCTTGTGTGCCTATTTTGCCGGTGAATCCTCTCTTAGAGTTATGCAAGCCATTGAACTTGATTTTGGAAGAAAAGAAAGCAATTCAACAGCTTTAGGAAAAGAAAGCAATTA